>VWYH01006106.1:402278-450280 GCA_013399365.1 Pampusana beccarii | reverse complement strand
ACCCTCTTATCCTTGATATGCCTTGAGATGGCACCAAGGATAGGGTGTTCCATCACTTTCCCAGGGATGGAGGTGAGGCTGACCGGTCTATAGTTACCTGGGTCCTCCTTCTTGCCCTTTTTGAAGACTGAAGTGACATTTGCTTTCCTCCAGTCCTCAGGCACCTCTCCCGTTTCCCAAGACTTGGCAAAGATGATGGAGAGTGGTCCAAAATCAAGAGCTTTCTTATCTGGTGGCCATAACAACTCCTGACAGAATAATTTTAAATAAGAAAACTTTAAGTACTAATTATTTTCAGGTGCAGTCAGTTGATTTGAAACTTAGCAGCACTTAGCACTTAACACCAGTTTTTATCCCTCTTTTAAGAAAGCAAAATAAAAATGTGCTGTTGAAGATACATGACAGTTTATGGGGAAAATAATGTAGCTTATGCTAATTGGAAATAACAGTCGATAACTGACAAAAGTAAACCAAATTACTAGCAATATCTGAAGTCTGTTGTTAAACGATACATAGGGCTCTAAAATCAACAAAAAATTGTTGTAGGGAAAGGTGAGAGTATGAGCTGGAAGGTCAGAGTTACTGTATAATAAAATTAAGATGTGAAATAATATAATAATATGTCCCTTTAGTTTATCTTCCTTTGTTCTATGAAAACCATGCTAGCATATTACTTGGACAGGGCCCAAATAGGGTTCTGGCATGTCTCCATTGCTAAAAAGGGAGTTAATCATATCAAAACCTACCAGCAGTAAAAATAGTATGCAATGATGTAGTTAGAAAACTCATTTACAGTGCCTGTAGGGTGGCAGAGTGAGGGCTGATTGGGCAGTCTTAATTGTGGGACGTAATTGTGTCCCATTTACCAGCTTTCGAATATGTGAGCTGCCATCTGTACTTTAGTCTTCGATATCCAGTTTGCTTGTATCCTTAAAGTGAAAAAGAATAAAGACATTTAGATGAAGTTCTTAGGAACATGATTTAGTACTAGAGTTAGGTTAGGCTATGGTTGGACTTGGTGATCGTGAGGGTCTCTTCCAACTGGAATGATTCTATGATTCTAAAACAGGCCAGGTCAGGGATCTGATCCGGCTGAGAAGCCCTTCTTTCTGTAGGTGATATCACACAAGTTCAGTTTCCTGGTCTTACTTGTCAAAAGGCATTACTGTCTTTTTGATAGGACAAGGGGTGATGGTTTTAAACCAGAAGAGAGGAGATTCAGGCTGGACATAAGACAGAAATTTTTTCCAATGAAGGTGATGAGAGCCTGGCCCAGGTTGCCCAGAGAGGTGGTGGATGCCCCATCCTTGGAGACATCCCAGGCCAGGCTGGATGGGGCTCTGAGCAACCTGAGCTGGTGAAGATGTCCCTGCTCATGGCAGGGGTGGCACTGGATGAGCTTTGAAGGTCTCTTCCAACCCAAATTATTCTGTGATTCTGTGAGTCTAGCTGAAGAAGAAGAGGGTGAGTGTGAGGAGATGGCCTTTGATTCTGGCAGCGGTTGCTAAAGGTAACCTTGAGACTGCAGCCAGCCTGCCAGACCAGCCTACCCCGTCCAAAGGTTGACCCTTTTGCCTCCCACTTTAATGATAATGCGATGTGGGGGGTCAGGTACAGGGATATCTACCACATAGCAGCTGCTAATTTATCAGGTTTGACCTTTAGCAGGCTATTCCTTCGTTGTAGACCTCTTGCATGCACTTTGGAGGCCACTTCATGCGTCTGTATAAACCTGGAACTCAAGTCAGTGGAAAATACATAAATAAATAAATAAATAAACACAACAAATTTATCTGATGATTTCACAGTGCATAAATTATTGTATTGTGTAATTCTTAATTTTTCCAGTTCTGTAATTTCCAGTTCTTGTGTAATTCTTAATTTTTCCAGTTCTTCTATGTAGGTCATTATAGAAATATTTGCTGTTGTATACTCCTGTTTATTTTTACTTGTTGCTATGATGTGATCTAAATGTCAAAGTATTCTTCTATACCTTCTCCCCCAAAGACCCATTAGCAATTTTTAAAATGGGTATGGTGTATTTGTGGTAGGAAATAAAAATTATCGTGATCTTGGGAATCAAACTCAGACCTGTTCATAGCAGTATACTTGTGCTGTCACAATACCCACAGGCCAGCTGCCTTGTCTTATTTTTCAAAATCACTTTCATGTTATTTAAGAAAATTCACTGGGTAATTCCATCCAGTCTTGACATCTTTGTTGTCAGGAATGTGTGTTAGCCCATTTTAAATGTCTTGTTGTTATTTGTCACAGCTCTTATGAGTCCCTCTTAAATCAACAAATATTAAAAAGAAAGAATGTGTATACTAATTTAATTTGAAAATTCATTATCCTCTTTATGATTCTACAAATGCAAATTTGTAGAAACTGAACACTGAATACTAAATGGTGCAAACTACAGTATTATGTATTTCCTTTAATGGTCTACTCTTGCTCAGTGTTTTATTTCATCTTTTCAATGCTTCTGATACTGTTAGTTTAAAAATTAAATTGTTGACTGTCCTAGAGCTGGAATACGTATATTAGAAGATGTTGACTGAGTGTTTAAAGATCACATAATACTTTGAGTTATGCAAACTACTATTTTTGACTCTGTATAAAATTTTGCAGATGACTGTAGGGCTTTCAAGGTTTGATGTGCTTAATTTAAAAATGTATCCATGTTTTGACTGATTTTTTTTTCCCCCAGAAAAAAACTGAAGTCCTTTGCTGAAGTATGGAAGATAAATGATTCTCAAGAACTACAAAAATGGAAAAGTATGTGCAAACCTGAAGATGAAAGAGAGGACAGTTTTTAATCTTCAAATCATGCTTAAAGATAGAAAATATTGGGGATACAAAATATAGGTCTGGACATTTACAGATTTTATCAGGATGTAGTTCTAGGTGCATTAAGTTGACTTTTCTGCCTTTTGAGAGATAAGAGATGCTGCATTGTGACATGATGCCCCACATCCACTTCCTGATTTTATGTAATTTTCTCACTCCACATTGATCCCTGAAGTATTTTCCACCCTTCAGCTCAGTTTTAAAATGTCTACTGCCATTGGATTTAGTTTCTAATTATGTTCAGAAAACATGAAAAAATATCTTGATAAGTTATTAGCTACATCTTTTATAAATAAAATAATGTCTTTTAACTTTATTGTACCTCAGTTTCTAAAGAAATACTGCTCTGCGTTGGGAAAAAGTAGCTGAGTCTTGACTATGCTTTACTGCTGTGCAATCGGTATGAATGAATACCATAAAGAGGTTTTTTTTGTTTTAGTATTAATGCATTTAAAATGCACAGCTTTTGTAGAGCACCCCCTAAATCTTATGTGCACTATGAATTTAAGAAACTGTGTGTTACGTGGCTGGATAGGAGAGTTTCATTTCTACTCATGCGATTTATGTTGGTGCAACCGGTAGTTTTCAAAGCAGCAGCACAAAACATGCGTTGACTCTGTTTTGTTGTCTTTCTTCTTCATTCTCACGCACACCTGCTTCCTTTTCAGCTTCAGCTTTTCTCCTGATCTTGGCCCTCTGTGGCAAGGTCTGGAGAAGGACTTACTCTGAATAATGCTGGTCTATCATAAGATGAGGTGAAGGGGGCAACTCAGACTATGCAACTGACATCCCCAGTGCTCTGTCAAATGCAAGGTGAAGCTGGAAAAAACAAAAGAAATGTGGTTTAATTTTTTTATTTGCAGTTATCAATTCCAAATTTCAAATGAGATTGTGATTTCCAAATTTGTTTTCATTTATAAAAACAATCAGGTAAAATATGTTGATATGTAATGGACAATTACGTTCACATACTTAAATCGTGGCAAAGAGTTTGTCATATTTAAGAAAAAGTCTTTTATTAAGTGAAAATAAGTTAAATAAAATATATTGATTTTACTATAAGGAAAATAATAAAGTTAAGTTTTGTAATCTTTGAGTCAGCTGAACCTTTCTCATTTTTTCAGTAAATGAGGGATTTTTTTGGAAAATAATGCGTGTCAGACAAATATGAAATAACATTGTAGGTGTTTGAATAAGCCTTTCCAACACAGAGAACTTTGTGCAGAAAAGGGCGTAACTGTAACTACTGATAAACGATTGCTAACCTTCACCGCAGACTTTTTTCCAGGTTCTTCAGGTGACAAAGTCGTGTTTAAACAAATTGTTTGTTTGCTACTCAAACAGCAGCAATCAATACGAGCATCTCCTTCCAGACCGTGGAGTTTATTTATCTAAACTGAAGAACTGAAGAAGAAAACTTGTCTTTCAAGGTGTGGTCACATGTGTGTTTATCTGTGCCACACGTTGTGAAGCACAGTGAATGTAATTCTGCTTTATTAGTGCACACACATGCAGCGCATTGGAGCTGAGAACCTCTGACCATAGTCTTCAAAGAGAATAAACGAGCCATTACTAAATTCCCGTATGTGCTAAAATGTGCTTTTATTAAGGCTGCCTTTACCCTCAAGGGAGGATTCAGACTATGCTCTGACAAGAAAAAAACACCTGGATGCAGTCTGGAAAAAAAAAAATGAAGAAATACAATTAAGAATGGGGAAGTAGACACAGTTACTGGCCTGTTCATACTATCAAGTACAAAGCAATTACAGCAGGCTTTTCTCTTAATGTTGGTGATCATGTTGGAAGTAACTTTTTATTTTAGCCATGCTCAGTTCAATAACAGAGGTTTTCTTGCTGTCCCAATAAGGTTTCTTCAAGATATGCGAGCTCATTATTAAAACAACTGTTTTATTCACTGCTGATTTTTATAATTCCTAGTAGATATGTGCCGTGGCTATTGGTGAATGCACTACAAGGAGATGCATGCTATTATTAGACATGTTTCCTGCCGGTTTTAGGATACGTTTATAATGAACCACACAGCACAGTGCAGATTTATCTGGACCTTGTTCTGCTGGGCTGGAGCAGCCCTGCTCGTTAGCAGAGCGATGGCTCTGGGAGGTGACAAGTTCAGAGCTCACTTGGGTACGTTTGCAGAGCATGAGCTTAGGCGCAGTCTAGACAGGCAACCAGACAGACATTCCTTGGCCTTTGGTAGCACAGAGTGCAAGAGGGAAATAAAGAAACAAAGACTTGCTGGAAAACAGGGAAAGGCATTAATTTTGTAGGAGGGTTTTTTTCATGTTTTTGCTGTGGTAAGTTGGGACTTCTGTGTCTGTCATAGCAGGAGTTCTTCTAAGAAACAGAAAGATGAGAAGCTGCTCTTCTGTTTTCTTTTTTTTTTTTTCTTCCTTAAAAGTCCAGCACACTGAGCTTCATCTTGAAAGACAATTTGAAGTACAGTTTTGGTAGAGGAATCATCTTGGAGATGTGTTCTGTTTTTAAGCCAGAATAATAAAATTTCAGCTGTGTGCTGCATCAGCAAGCTTGATCCTGCGTACTGACAGATGTCAGGTGAAGTAAGGAGAAAGAAGAGTGACCTGTACTTAGATGTCCTTGGTTGTAGTGGGAATTCACACTAGTCTTGAGTTTGCCTTCAAGAAAGGAATGTCTAAATCTCATTGTCTAAATATTAATATTTTTGGAAACCTGCACAGAGCATTGGCTCCTGCTGCCTGTGCCAGCATGTTATTTACATGGTTAAAATTTAATATTTATGTGAAAAGTACAACTTCGTGCTATACATAAGGGTACAGTCTTCTTGAAATACTTTTGTATTTTATGGGTTTTATCCATTTTTTTAAGGATGGTATTTATCACTTTCTTAAGTTTTTTCACTGTTCTCTCCTCCCTGCTCTTAACATAAAAATTTTAATGCCTTTGTGCATCTTGTCTTGAATGTATTGCCTTTAGAAATCACAGTGCCACAGGTTAGCAACAAAAACTGGTACACCATTTTGATGGAAGGGAAGGAGAGAGAGGGCTGGATACGCTGTCATTGCCTTTTTGTGTTTGGTTATATAAGAACATTATAGAATACGCAAAGTAAAATACATTAGCAGGAGCAATTACCTTTCTTCGTGGCATACATCGTCTTTCACTAAAGTAATTCTCAAGGGGATTTTTCTTTGTATTGCAAAGTTTTCCAGAAGTATTTATAGAAATGACATGAATTTACCTACATACATCAGTTTACAATGCATATAAATTAATTTAAAGATCACCAAAATGTCAGCTGAGTCAGATATTGCTATAAATCTGTTCACTGCAGTGAAAGTAATGTTTATTTGTTGAAATCTATTGGAAAGTAAATTATCAAAATATTTCTGCTATATTTAAAACTTAGTGAGAATTTAATTCAATTACGTTAACTTCTTAGTAGTTCTGATATAAGTGAGTGTTTCATAGGGAAATAGAGGTTTGGTAGATTGCATTGCACTGAGAGAAGTAGGACACTGTTCCAGAATCTGGATCACACGTCAGAATGGTTATTATGGTTATTATTCCCCCCACTCAGGTGACTTTTTCTATCTCCTCCAAAATCCTGGTACCAGTACCTCGAGTGCTGGACAGTGATCTGAAAGGTAAGTCTGAACTGCGCATCTCTTTTTCTACTTTCAGGTTTCAGAGCATGTGAATGGAGTGGATGGTTCTCGTCACCTTTTAATTGTTCCTAAACATGAAGGGCATAGCAAGGTGAAATTTACCATATCAGCTTAGTTTTCTCATCTGTGCTCAAAGCTTTCCTTCATCTCCCTGCAAAATCTCTGACAATCGGGTCCAGATCAAATGTTTGTTAAATCCAAATTCAGTTCTGGGGGACAAACTTGCAACCTGCTGATCTGAATCGGGAATTTTAAAAAAAGCAGACAGTCAGAGCCCAAGAAGGGCTTTATGACTGAACAAGGAGGAATTCAGGACTTAAAATCTAGCTGTTAGGTAGACATGGGGTTCAGTTCTGAGACCACTTATTTGGGTCTTTGACCTGCATCAGTCCAGTGCTGTTGGCTGTTCTTGTTTTGAAGCTCATTTCAAGGGATTTGCCCAGCTTGGTAGAATCCTGTACTTAAAATATGCTTGCCAAAACTACAGAATGCTGCTTACCGTAACAGTGCTAGCTTTGTCATTGTACATAGCTAGGCACACATTTGGTGTGGAAATCCTACTTTGCTTGAAATGGTAGATCATTTTCTTCTGCTGCTGCAGAGGCACGAACTCAATTACTTTTTTAATTACGTTATAGATTTTTCTCCTTGCATAGACACAGACACAAGTGTAAAGCAAAGGATGTTTTCTTAGTTTCTTAAAAATCTTAAAATTTACTCTGAAGCAGTCGTTTTGTAAGATAAGAGTCCTTGCAGGCCACACTGTTAACTGTGAAATGGTGTATTTGTCTGAGACTAAACTGGTTTCAGCCGTAAGTGAGCTGTAGAGAAAAGGGCGACAGTGTCTAAGATACTATTCAGGGGAAATAAAAGGCTGAACAAGATAAAAGCCAGATATAGAAATCTAAGAATAATTAGCTGTTCTAAGAATAATGGCATTAGGAAACAGGATGGTTTCCTCCTACATGTCAGGATTTGTTAAAGAGCAAGCAGGCACCAGTTTGATTGATACTTTGGGCTATAGCCTTGCTAGCCAGCAGGCATAGCACGTAAGACTGAGAGTTTGCCAGAGGCTGAATTCTGCAGCGAGCCCTCGTGCTGCTGCTCTGGATGCCCAGCACTCAGTCACACATGGTATCAAGAGCATCTTGCCCAAAGTGGTCACAGGGAGGCAAGAAGTGGTGCCTGGTCATGGGATTCATGTCATCGCAACCACAGCATTTGATGGCCCTAATTCTCTCCGGTTTGTGTGTCACACACACAACTGGTATTTTCATCACTCAGGAAGAAGTAACCCTTGCCCCATCCTCAGCCCTGCACAGGGTCAGCAGAGAACAAAGCTTAGCCCTGGAATACCAGTCCTGGAAGTCGGACAGTCTTCCAAACACATATATGTAAAATAACTTCCAGTAAGAGGCTTTCAAATACTTATGTTCTTTTGAACTTAGAAGGAATCCTTAATAGTATTTTGACTGCCCTCCTTCCAAATGTTTGCTTGTAAGTAAAAGTATTTTTTTGGGTATTGTAAAATAAGGTGATTCTTATTTAAAATACTGGTAGCTGCAACTGGTAATAATAATTAAAAATACAGCTGATTTTCATGGATTTTTAACCTTTATTTCTTCCCCCCCCTTTTTCTTTTTTAGCAGTCAGTTTTTATGACTTTACTATATGCTATAAGAAAAAGGGTGCTTCCTGGGAAAGAAGGGATCGGAAAACACAATACACAGCAGATTTTAAATATGCAATCTGCAATAAAGAAGTAGAAATCAATGTTGCTTTTCACTTATAATAATCCAAATATCTAGGGTGACTTAAAACTCCTAGTGTCCTGAATACCAGGAAGATTACTAGATATAATTATCTCACTCTTATGTAACAAAATGAAAGTTTCAGTCAAGTACCAAGCTTTTCCTTCTGCCTACATATTGAAATATTTCTCTTTGCATATTCCTCTCTGCATAAAGCGTTAGAAGTCGACTATCATCTTTGAGCATTTCTGAATGTCTCGTGTATTTTATGGGCGCGTATTTATAGTTCTTCCTGTTCAGAGCGGGGGGAAATAAAATCGCAGGGCCGTGATGCTAATCACTAGAGGCAAGCATCACTGAACTTACCATGGGGGACCTCCTTTTTTTGCTGGAAGCTTTGTCAGAGCGGCGGACTGGTCTTTGCCTTTACACGGCTGTGCAGGACCGTCTCCATTAACCTTCCTCCCCAGGGCGCTGGTCCTCCAGCTGGACCACGTCGCTCGCAGGAGGAGATGGAGAGCTGGGGGGGAGCGCTGTCCCTCCCGGACACGGGCAGGGTGAGCCCGTGGGACACAGCGGGACGGAGGGGCCCGGCTCACCCGTGGAGGGTTGGGTTGTTTAGTCAGCTGAGGTTCCCGCTGCCGGGGAGGAAGGGAGAGGGGAAAGGTCTGTTCCGTGGTTAGAGGGAGTTGATCCGCCACGGGGAACAGAACCGCAGATGGGATACACGGGGCAAATATTTGTTTCGCAGTGAGGAAGCTAAAGATCGTTCCTTAGATCTCTGCTTAGATGTGCTAACTTAGGCAGCTTGTCAGCACCCCTGCGCGCCTGAAACACCACACAATCGCTGGAAAAACAAGTGCTTCAGCAAGAACAACCAAAGCAGCAAGCGGGGGATACTTAAGGAGAGGGCCTTGAAACAACATTTTTGTCTTGGTTTCGCTCAGCCTACCCAAAAAGTGCATCAGTAGGGAGTGGTAAGACTTCCAATTTGGATTTTTTTCAAAACTGATCTCAGAGTAAGTTTGTTTTAATAACGCCAAGCACACACCACCAAGGTATACTGAGCTGGCTTTTCTGCGCTATCCAAGAATATTATCAGCTGTTAGACTCACATTGCAAGCAGCGTGGTGTCCAGTGAGACCACCCTGTTTCCCAGCTGTTTATCTGTGGTGGTGTTTTATGCATGCTTCAAGCTAATCTCATTTCATTGTGGCTCGCTGTAGATTTCTATATAAAGTTAAATACTGTGCTCTATTTGCAGCACTTTACTTAAGCAAAGACACAATGCAATAAGCTATATTAAGTGACCTGATCTGCTATGCAAGTTCATATTCTTAATAGCTTCCACATAGGAAAAGGAAACTTTGCTAATCCTTTAATTAAATTTGCAAACTGCAGCTGTGTAAGCCTTTGACACTTATTTTTTTGAGAAGCAATTAAGTCTTAAATGTAAGCTTAAGCCCATAGCCAATGATATGTTTGGTCTGACGTTGTATTACGCTCAATGGGCCAGGAGGCTGAGAAGCTGTAGCTTTCCTTCCCCCCTGTCCCCTGCAGTGAGAGAAAAAATGTCCGTGTTTCCCAAGTGATGTGCAGCATGCAGACAGCACGCAGGCAGCTGTGTGCATGGCACAGAGATTTTACCCATTCCCACAGTATCATCTAGGAGGCTCTTAATTCCCCTTTGGGTCTCTCCGAGAACCTTTACATCATAACATCCTCTCTACCATCACTGCCTGATTTTCCTTAGGACATAGCTTTACTCCCTTTCTAATGGTTCTAGCAGGCTTCATAGTCTGTTCTTGTATCCAGCAGTTCGTTCTCAGCCATTATGTGCTACAACTGTCTCACCTATTATTGACAATAACTTTACTTCCTTCTGATAAAGGTGGAGGGTATTCACCAAAAAATAAAAAAGGCCTTGATCCTAAATTTAAACTTTACTGTCTACAGCAGCATCTTACAATTTAGACACGGTTCTTAGGGAAATGGTTTAGTGCTAGAGTTAGGTCAGGTTATGGTTGGACTCGATGATCCTGAGGGTCTCTTCCAGCTGAAATGATTCTATGGTTCTATGATTCATTCTTCTGCGGTAACCAACTTCATGCATTTCAGGTCAGGCTGCAGGAGGGCTCTGGATTTTATACTCCCAACACCTGAGTGTAAAAACATTTCAATACATTTCTGCATTCTGCTGTTCCTTAGCCTGATGTGTTCTGCAGTCTCTCTTCTATCCCTCTCTTTCTGTAAAGACCTGTCCACATGCCTCAACATCAGACGCTGGATTGATGAGACCTGTCACACAGTAAACAAGCTGTTTGGCTGCAAAAACCTTTTCTCTAAAGGCTGGGAAATGCTGGACCACACTCGTTTCCCTCTTGCCAGGGTGAGTTTACTGCTATTTGCAGTTTTTTAGCAGATACTCAATTCTAAGAGTTTAATCTTCAGAGCCCCTTCAAAAGGTTGTCAGGGACTTCAGCAAGAGTTGATTGAGGTTCTAGGTTAGAAATTGGTTTGTTATTTCCCCTGTGTTTCACAAAATCTCAGCTAGCATTGTCTGTTTAGCTTTGGTTTTAACTTACACATTTAATCATTTCTTCTATATTTTTGAAGTGTAGGTAGGAGAATGACAGGGAGAGGCATTTTTACTCTTTCCTCCACCCTTATAGACTAATCCTTTAATGCTTTGCTTGTCACCATGGTAGTGGAATAAAGGAATATCTGAAATTATATTTTCAAGTCTCAACCTCACTTGGTTTCCCAGTTTGAGATCCACCAAGTGTTGAGGCAGGTTGATAGCAAGTGGCCCAGTGCTGTACATCAGTTTCCCTTTGCTTGATGGATCTGTGATCACTATTAAGCATTTAAAATTTTTCCCTTTGATTTCCTCTACCATTATCCTTTTGCATCATAGACGGTTGCCTTGTCAAGTGCTTACTGAAAGCAGTTTTGTTTGGTTGGTTTTTTTTAAACTGTAATTCTGTTTAAAACCTCACCAGCCTCCTATAACAGACCTTGAGGTGAAGCTGTAGAGATACAAATGCAGCTGCCCGGCATTACAGGGGGAATTGGCTGGATTATGGGGAGCACAGCGTTGCGCTGAAAAAGGAGCAAAGAAAACTCCGAGGTTGTCTGAGTGCACCAATATTTTGCATTAGCGAACAGGGAACGCTGTTCCTGCAGAGCCTTCTATCCAGTGCTGTGCAGGTGGGCGCTTCACCAGGCTTTGGGCACAGCTGCGGTGGTGGAGGAGAGCAGAGGGTGGCTGTGGTACCAACGTGTAATGCAGATTCATGAGGTTGCTAAAATCCCGTTTGTCCTTTAGGAGATTTACAGTGGCTTTTGTGAAACTCATTGCATGCAGAAGATATGTTTTCTCCAGTTAAGAACACATATCCTAATAAAAGATTTATGCATTATATTCGGACTGGGTTTGCAACTGAGGAAATCATTGCTATTAAACGACCCAAGGCGATATAACCTTTTCTTTGCTGGCAACACGACTGTCAGGGTCGTTTGTAATGTTCCAAACAAGGAGAGGAGATGGATTATTTGTAAGAACAAATACTGGTTCTACATCAGTGTTGGAGCGTTCTTGTCACATGTTGCGAGTGAAACAGTGTATGCACTGGTCAGTACTTGCCTTAGAGGTTTACAAGCTGTTGCAAATAAATTTGTTGGCATACTTAAGCTGCATGGACAAGTGCATTTTTTTGTTGCTCGGCTCCATTTTTCTTTTAGAAACTGAGGGCTATACATTTTGTACATGCCCTCTGACTTGTCCCAAGACAAGCACTGTGACTGACTTCAGCTTTGGTCCATGTTACATGTACGAAGAAACTGATACTTAAGTAATAGTTCATATTGCTTTGGAGTTTACAGTTTTGTGACCCAAAGTGATTCTTCTGAAATAAATGGGATTATAAATGTACAGAGGATAGAATTAGACCCTGTTGCCTTTAAGAAAGATACAACATTTTCAACAAGTGCCACCAAGAAGTCATGGAAGCAGAATATTTGTGTTGTGTCTCTGTTAGACTCTGTAATTCTCTTCCTTAGGCAGTTTCAGCATAGGTCAATGTTCTGACGCTCCTTCACGCGTTGTAGAGAAGTTACTGTTAGTGATGGCCTCTGTGGTCATCTCCCACCAGTACAGTAGTATGTCCGATCCCACTTTTACTGTGGACGTACTATGGAAGAGAGATGGACACGATTATATGATCTCTTACATCTCCCCTACACAATCCTCTTTCAGACCTTGGGTATTTTTTGAAATTACTGAATGCTTTCAGTCCATATCTCGGAGACACGCTTCTCAACAGTGCACAGGGAAGTTTGGTAGTCGAGGAGATGGACATGAGTCCAGAAGACCTGCTGGGGAAGAGCAGGCAGGTGTCCAGCCCTTCTCCTCTTGTGGGGCCGCAGGCAGTGACCCACCAGCGTGGGCAGGAGTTGCTCTTGTGCAGCCAGGTTACCTGTGCAGGCAAACGGCTCTGCCATGGGGAGGGGGCTGGGAACAGGGTCAGGAGGCTGGAGGAAGGCAGGCTTTGCTCCTGCTGTTGTTGATGGGGTGACATGCTAGAAATCTTTCCTTGAGGCACAACTATGTTGTCAAAGAACAAAAGTTTGTATAAGCCAATTCAGTATATTGTTTAATATCTACGTGTTTAATATATATGTATTATGAGGAGTAGTTAAGGGAACTGGGGCTGTTCAGCCTGGAGAAAAGGAGGCTGAGAGGAGACCTGATCGCTGTCTACAACTACCTGAAAGGAGGTTGTAGCATGGAGGGTGTTGGTCTCTTCTCCCACATAACAAGTGATAGGACAAGAGGAAATGGCCTCAGGTTGCACCAGGGGAGGTTTAGATTTGATATTAGGAAAAAATTCTTCCTGGAAAGGGTTGTCAGGCATTGGAACAGGCTGCCCAGGGCAGTGGTGGAGTCACCATCCCTGGAGGGGTTTAAAAGACATTTAGATGAGGTTTTTAGGTGCATGGCTGAGTGCTAGAGTTAGGTTAGGTTGTGGTTGGGCTTGATGATCCTGAGGGTCTGTTCCAACTGAAATAATTCTATGGTTCTGTGATTCTACATACACACACACACAGAGATATATATATATTTTTATATATATATATATATATATATTTGGAAAGCCATGTTCTCACCTGTTAGGGTAATTATTTTGAAAATACATTGTTCTAATTAAATTATATTATTTGTTTAAATATTATTTAAGTATATGTTATTTAACTATACATTATAAGCTATGCATGCAACCATTTAAAAATTCCCACTGGATTTCCTAGCACTGCAAATACTCCAGCATGTGTGAGTCCAGTCCAACTATTTTAGTGATGAATGTCGTCCCACAGCATTAGCAGATGTAAAGGGCATGAGTCAGATACTTGAACACGGACAACTGATGCGATTTGAAACGCCCTGGGATAACGAGACATCCTCATGGGGCTGGCAGATGTGCAAAGAACACAGGGAGGACCCAAGTTTCTGTGGCGTGAGTGTTGCTGTGGGTCATTTCAGAGCGGTTGGCTACGCTGTGGTTGCACATGTTTGGGTGAGTCAAGCCCAAAGAGACGGCAGCAAATCTCCTGCCCGATGCTGGGCTGCCGAAGCATTTCCCTGGTTGTGTCTGCGACTTGTTTCATTGAAGAGCCAACCCCTGTTTGCGTGGGCACCTTGCGCTGACGTGCCAAGTGTCCTGTTATTCGTCTCTGACCATCCAGCTCTAACCCACCTCAAACGACTGTACCAGGATATCAGGACATTGGATCGCAACCATTCACATGCAAAGTACTGCTCACTAGAAATTGTTTTTTTTTAAGACCAACTTCTAATGCCTTCATTTCCTTCACTTCTTTGCTTGTGTTGCAAAAAGTAGACATTTGTGTGAAAAAAGCACTGAACTACATTATACCGTACTGATGGCTTTATTCATGTGGCAAAATTCATACTCAGTCACCAAGACCTGCAAGTTTTGTTTCAGTGTTGTGACAAGTCACAGCAGCCAGAGGTGGAACAGGTTGAGTTGTCTGCGCTTTTCCAGTCCATTTCAGGGGGAGCAGGAGGCTGGAGTGTCCTTTTACTCCAAACAGAACTCCGTGTGTGTGAACTTCCTATCACGTTAAGTTTGTCCCTGCCTCTCTAAGCTGCTAGGTAGCTTCAGTGCGTGGCACATTGGTGTATAACATTCCTGAGCGCTGCTGCCTGCTTTCAGCTGTGTCATGGACAATTCCACTCCTTGGCTTTAGAGACCAAAGATCCCTTGTTTTTTTTCCTTCCCCATTACACCAGGAATTCATATTGCACTATAAACAAAATACAATTCAAGGATTTTTTTTTATTATTATCCTGAATGGTAAGCAGTCTGTTGCTATGTATGAAGTGAAAGCTTTTAAGAGGGCGCTTTATTATGACCATCACAGAAAATACAAAGCTAATGTATCTAACTCTCAGCTGAGGATTGTTTATGTACTGTGGCAGTTAACTGTTGGCAGAAACCTTCACCTCGCACATAAATAGTAGGTAACACTCTGTCAATCATCTACTTTAGGAGTAGATGTTGTTTGGCTAGCATTAGCAGGAATTTCATATTTGTGCAAACTTGTCAGGGTAAATCTCTCCTAGGTGTACAGAATTAGTATTTTAAACATTCATTAGTATTTTAGCATTAGTATTTTTAAACATTAGTATTTTTAAACATTCGTTAGTATTTTAAACATTCAAGTGACACCATTATAAACTGTTTAGAGCCCAGAACTGGCGTTTGCCATCAGAAATCTAGATTCTATTCTCAGGTTTGCTCTTCACTGCTCGTTCATCTTGTCTTCATCTCCTCCATCTACAGAAATGGAGACAGTGCAGGTCTAATTCAGGGTAGCAATGCAATGAATGTTTAGTACATGCTTTCTTGTGACATGCCTCGTGAAATGGAAAGAAGCAGCTTCTAAAGACAGTACTGTGCATGGATAAAGGTTAATCAGGTAATTATTTTCAGCTAAGACCTTGCTTACATAAAAGTATTTTATACCAAATAATACTTTGCATCTTTATCTCTTGTCTAATTTTTCCACATAATTTTTCATGTACTGAACAATAAAAAAATGGGACGAGACACACATATCAAAGCATGGGTTTAGGCCAAAGAGGCCTCCTTTGCACAAAGGCCTGGATGTGGGAGGAAAAAGATGTCCAAACACTCCTTCGGTGTCTGCTTTTTCCTGCACGTAAGTTATTTTAGAATCACAGAATCATTTAGGTTAGAAAATGCCATCAAGATCGTCTCCAGTGTAACTTTTTTCCTCTACCAGCAAGTAAGACAACATGATGTGCTACGCTCAGTCTAACAGCCAAGAGGACCAACAATCTTCTCAAAAAGATTGTTCTTCTCCAAAACCAGTCGCAAGTTGGGAGCAAGATACATGACATGCGGCAGGTTGGGAGAAACTTCAGGTCATATTCCCTGCCTTTAATGTCTGTCTCTTCTGCCTCTTTTTGAACTAAATCAAGTGAATACAAAGGACTATAAAAGTGGGGGGCACTTGGGGCTGCAGGGCTAGACATGACTGGCACAGACAAGTCCCAAATTCTTCCTTCAGGCTGGTTTTGCTGATGGTTCAGGCTTTTCCCCATGGTACAGTGCTTCTGACAAGAGTCGATTATACCCAGCAAGTAATCTTTGCGCTGCGTAATTTTTGTGCCAGTAGAAGTGCGTGAACGTAGATAAAGGAATGTAGGAGGAAAAGCTAGACTGACTGAAACTCAAAAGCAGTTGTCCTCTGGTAGCACAGTCATGGTCTTGGTTTGGTCCCACCGAGGTGAGGTGGGACTGGTAGATGTCTCTGCTCCTGCTGAAGCATCTTCCCCGGTGTCACCCGCTACATTGCCCACCTGAGCACAGCTTATTTACTTGCCTCCTCAGCCATTTTATAGCTCATTCACTTGCAATGAAAGTCACGATTTAACCACCAACCCTACCCAAGAGCTCCAAAGTGGCACAGCAAGTGCTTTGCTCATGTCACATCTGGAGAGCTGGTGCTTAAGAAGGACCCAAGGCTAAGCCCTGGTTGCTCTGGGAGGTGGATCAGGGCAGCTCCAAATTATGCAGTGATGGTGAACCAAGGAATTCGCCATACTGCTTAAAGGGCCCTGCTGACACCCATGTTGCTGTACAGCAGCTCTGTGCTGCTGGAGAGAAGTTAAACACGTTATCTCAGTGCTTTGCATGAGGAAAAAAGCCCCATTGTTTAGAACGTGAGAATAAGGGATGCTTTGTTAGGTTTCTAATTTGCATAAGTAGAGGTATGATCTGTTTTGTTCTAAGTAATCTTGAGAACCTTGCTCTTATTTATGCTGTTACGTCTATGAATGAAAAATGCTGCCTCTGCTCTCACACCTTAAAAAATCACGTCATTTTTTTGCGTCTTGGGAATGAAGTCGCTTCTCTGTAATTGTGGAGCGGTCAGGACATAGAGCCGCAGCTTTTCAAAGCGATAGCTAATAATAACACCTCACTTCTCCCCACCCCTCAATCATGAACTGCTGTAAGTGCCCTGTAAATCAGGAAATAGCTGCTATCACAGAGAGGAAATAACTGCAGGCTGAGCCAGCCCCAGCCTGCCATGAAAAACACCGTTTCTAAACAAGCTCTTTCAGGAAGCCCTATGTGACAAAACTTCCAAGGAAAGCAACTGCATTCATGAGAGGACAATCAGCTTCTTTAAGGCTCAGGACAACCACTAAGGAGTAGGAAGGGTAGGATTTGTCTGGGATGAGCAAGGCTGAGAGAGTTGGGGTTGTTCAGCCTGGAGAAGAGAAGGCTCCAGGGACACCTTGTTGCAACCTTTCAATACTTAAAAGGGGCCTGTAAGAAAGATGGGGACAGACTTTTTAGCTGGGGCTGTTGTGATGGGACAAGGGGTGATGGTTTTAAACTAAAGGAGGGGAGATTCAGGCCAGACATGAGGAAGAAATTTTTGACACTGAGGGTGGTGAGAGCCTGGCCCAGGTTGCCCAGAGAGGTGGTGGATGCCCCATCCCTGGAGACATCCCAGGCCAGGCTGGATGGGGCTCTGAGCAACCTGAGCTGGTGAAGATGTCCCTGCTCATGGCAGGGGTGGCACTGGATGAGCTTTCAAGGTCCTTCCAACCTAAACTGTCCTACGATTCCAGAACAGCCTCGTTCTTCCCAGCACTAACGCTAAACCATGTTAACAAAGCAGTGCTCGAAACTCGTAACGTTTATTTTCATCATGCCTCTGTCTCCTCTTGTCATGCTTTTAGAGGAGCGGGTGTTGTCTTTGCTGATAGGTTTAGAAGACTTGACTTTCTGGTGCAGTGCCATCTCCTTCAAGGCCTGTACTGCTTACATCACGCCTAGGAACGCCAGCTGCAGGACAGAACACACCAATACGTGCCTAGGCCTGAGTAAGAGACAGAGGTCAAACCAGACACTGGAAGTTAAACGATTTGTTCTGACAACAGCTACATCTTCCCAAACAATGAGGATGAGAAGCAACAGGAGTCATTAACAGTCCTTGGGGATTCTCTGTTGGTGGGTATTTTTTACATGAGTGGATGCTTTTGTAGCAGAGAGAAATTGATTCAAAGGAGTGTTCCGGATTGTGATATTTTGAAAAGCACACCACTTTTTCTGCAAAACTGATTCAAAAATACAGATAAAATCAGTAATGAGGAAAACACATGATGAATAAAGAAAGGGTGAGCTTGAAGGCATATAGGGGCAAAAGTGGGTGAGATTACATTTAGTTTAAATAGTCCACAGCACTCAAGGTGGAGAATTTCTGTAGCAACTGGTAGACAAAAATAAAGATTCACAATACAGTGTAAGCTCTGCTGCAAGCATATATGCTGACGTTTTTGGTTTTTTCACTTTTCTGGATTTTTCTTTCTGTACAGCTTTAGTTCTCAGAGAGTGAGACACCAAAACCACATGCCCCCAATTAACAAAACAGCTTGTTTAACTTGCTCAGAAGATCCACAGATGGATTATTTCAACAAAAGACACAATAAAGAGATTCATTATAAAGGTCACAAATGAAAAAATTACCCTCTGTTTCTCCTGGTTTCAAAGCAGAATCTTACCACCTCCATTAGCAGAGTGTAAGCAGGGCACATCAAGATTTCTTGATATTACTGAATCATGGCAGGGGGAGTTTTCACAGCAAATAAAGGGATATTAACTTTTTTCCAGCATATGAAAGCTGCAGAGTCTTATAAGTCAGCTAAAGTTGTTAAGAACTGAAATCAGCCGATGCAATACCATCTCAGGGGTTTCAAGATGAGTTTTTAATGCATTCTGCAAAGAGAATAATGTTGATTTCTTTCAGAAACAATGAAAAAAATCTAGTCTTGCTAATAAAACCACAGTATATCTCACTACAGTTATGAGCTGCAAATTAAATTTATTTTTCACAAAATAAATTATATTATGTCAAGTTGCTAGAACGAACAATAGTTATTGTCGGGAAATAGGTTCAGATAAGTTGTACAAACAGCACTTCCTCCCTTAGATTTTCCCAAATCGAAATTGCAGATTGTGGCCTGGGGACAAAGTGTACCCTGAGCTCTCGAAGCAGTGGGAGCTCTGGCTCATTTCCACGGGGTCTCAGAGGGTGTGAAAGTGCCCTCAGCAGACCGAGCCCACAGATGTTCCCTGCTCGCTTTTGTCCCAAGCCAGCCCTGCAGGAAATCAGCCATTGTTTTTAGTGATGCTACCCACAGCACTTCGCTGTTCTCCAGACGAGGTGTCTGCACAGAAGCAGCTATAGCGCTGGTTACACCAAATAATCTCTTCTACCCTGTTTTGTAGCTGCAGAGCTACTAAGAGGGGGACTATGCCCACTGAACCCCTGATAAAGCACCTATTAGACTCACTTCAAAAGCATGAAGGACTTGGGTCTTATTTTTTTTTGTGTGTGTGTAGTCCCCATCAGAGAAATAACCATAGAAACAGTGTCAGCTGCACAGTGCAAAACATCTTCTTGTTACAGCTCTTTGACTAAGAACATAAAGCATAAACCAGCAGCACTGTGCTCTCCAGTTGCATCACCTTCTGGTTTCCCCGTGGGGAGGAACCCTCCGGCTGACAGTAACTCCGGACTCTGCAAACCTCTCCTCTGCATCTACTGCTATAAAGACAACTAGCACAGTAGCACAAGTCTTTTCCTATTTTGTGAATAATGCGTATCAGTAATTAGGTGTTCCTTTCTCCCCACACAGCTAAGCCGGTACAGCCAGAGTAACAGAAAACAGGGAGTTTTGCACAGACTGGATAAAACACAATTTCTAATGAACGTCCCATACGCAAAAGTGTCAGGTGGTCGGGTGGAGGGGTATGACTGTAGGAAGAGCCCAGCCACAAGGGACTGTTTAGTTTTCTAGATTAGTTATTCAAAACCTGCTGGTGTGTTTAGGGAATTTCCCACAAGGAATAAGGAAGAGAAGCTGTTGGGGAGCATGGCTGCTTCTCTCCATCCCCTCTTGCCACCAGGTTTCCAGCTGGTTTGAGTGTCAGGAGTGTCTGGGCACTGCTGCTGGGCTGTAAGGTGGAGACAGAAACCATTACTCACCTCCCTTGAATTGGCTTTTGGTGGTTATTTCACCCCCCTGTGTGTCCATCTCCCATCTGCTGGAGAAAACATGGCACAAGCCATTCTGTTGTCATCCTTCAATTCTTCAGATGACAGAGGTCCCTTTTCTTATCCTTTTTCTCTTCACAGGCAGGTAATTAGCTGAACAAAAATTAATAAGTGCAATGTCTTCTTCTGCAGACACTTAATGAAGCTTCTGCAGATACTTAATGAAGCTTCTGCAGAATTGTATGTACCATGCGTTGGTAATTAGCCATTGCCCTCTGGTTCCAGGAAGGCATTTTAATCAGTTACTAAATAAATATAGTTACTTTAGTAATAGCTATTATCTAAAACATCTATGCACAGACATCAAAGTCACCTTTAAAGTTAATGGCAAAAGAAGGTCATATATGAACACCCTCTCACTCCAGCTGTAATTTGACTGTTTCACGCTCTCAGGCCTACATGAGAAATAAGCACTAAGTGACGTCATGGAAACTCGCGCCAGCTTTCTTCTGGAAAAGGGTTGCTGTTATTAAGTCAAAGATATGTCTTGTGAGCTGAATTCATTGAAGTTTCTGAACCAAAGTTTACATTTTAAGATTAAGGCAGTGCCGCTAATCATGTTTAAACACCATTAAGACGAGGCAGTAAGGTCAGCTCTGGAACTGCAGGAGAAGCCACTTGGTCCTGTACATACTCCATGGCCATAGACTGCTGAGTGTTCCAACATTTTTAAAATTTAAATTTGGTAGTAAGGTTTTGTTGGCAATTTATGCAGGTAAGGGTTTCATTTCATTAAACACAGTTACGTGTCCTCCAGAAGTCTCCCACTTGAGCAAAGGTGCAGTTTGATGGTTGGCTTAAAACGCTGTAAGACATGTTGTTGCTGATTGAAGGTGGTGTCATTGTCCCTCCAAAACCACCCTGATCTACCTCTTTTTTACATCAGTGCTAGCAACTGAGTGACTGCAAAGCAAAAACTACTAATAGTTTTATTGCTTGCTTAATTTTAGGCAGATGAGCAGACTGGAGCATGTTACCATACAACCATGGGACTGCTATTGCCTAAATAATTAGTAAAAATGTGTAGCTGGGGTATGGGAAAGGAAATGGGCTAAACCAAGAGTAAAACCACACTTTAAAAAAATGATGCAGTATTATATCAAGTTATGCTGAGTGAAATATTGCATCTTAAGTGATTTACAAACCTGGCTGACCTCTGGCTTCAGTTCAAAAAGAGCATTTTTCCAGAAAAATATCCATGCTGCCAAAAGAACTTGTCTAATCTCATCTGCGCTGTTCCCATCCTTGCAATGGCTGAACACTATCTTGAATTCAGGGGACATGAATTGCATGTCCCCAAAATGAAACAGTTGGGAAGTTGTTTTGGTTTTTTGGTTTTATTTTTGTTGTTGTTTTTTTTTTTTTTCTTGATTGTTTGTTTGTTTTATTTTTTGTTTAGTTTTTTGTTTTGTTTTGTTTCTTCTTCGGACGTTACAGCAACAGTTTATCCTATAATCTGTTTTAGGTGGCAGTTTGCAGGAAAAAAAAAAAAGATCCAGAGCTAGTCATCAGTCATAGACTGAATATGAGTCAACACTGCCATGCTGTTGTGATAAAGCCAGACGTGAGACGGAACTCTGCAAGCAGGAGTGTATCCTGCAAGACAGGTGATATCGTCTCAGAGCCAGCGAGGACACGGAGCAAACACCTTGTCCAGCTATGGGAACCATGTCAAGAGAGACATGGACCTACCAGAGTGAGACCAGGAAAGGGTTGTGGTAACGATGAGTTATCTGCACAACAGGGCCAAGCAAAGATGGCGGAGTGATTTAACCTGGAGAGAAGACATGGGGATGGTCTTCTGAAAGGTGAAAGGCAGCTACAAGCAAGGACCAGCCTGCTCTTGATGTCCCATGGCGGTATGGAGGGACAGAGACTTAACATTGCAGGAGAGAAGATTCAAGTTATGCATTAAGGGAAAACTCCTAAAGGTAAGGTTCGCTCATCACTTGAACAGGTGGTGTGGAGCATCTGGGAAAAAATCCAAAGTCTTGGAGACCTCTAAAGCTGAGGAGATAAACATCGGTCAGGGATGATGCTGGCTTTGCTGGGTCTGCCTAGAGAAGGGAGGGAATTAGCTTTTTAAGTCCTTACAGGGTCTAAGAGTTAGTGGTATCCTAGTTGGTGTGTACACGTGGGTTTCTATACGCACATGAATTAATTATGTATTCCTACATCATGTGCTAGTATCTCTGTGCTTTTGCAATTATTGCAACAAGTCTTATGATTTTGTTAGTCAGGGAAGACTGATTTATTGCAAAACCCTTTCACAAAGGCTAGAGAGTTTAAGTGCTTGTTGTGTTTGGGGGTTTTTCTTTTTTTTGGGGGGGGGGGTTGTTTGTTGGTTTGGTTGGGGTTTTTTGGTCACAATAGGAAACAATATTTGGAAGGGTGTTCATGCTTGCAGGACGTGAATTTGGTGATGTGCGTCCTTTCTGTCTCTTACAACATTACCTAAACGATAGAAGTATCTTATGAACTGTCAGTCACCTGGGACTTCTCAGCACAAGATTCATCCCCGTTCAAGAATGTGAAGGAAAGGGGTTGAGAGGAGAGCTGTGCTCTATTTTTGCTGGTGAATTTTGTGCTTTTTTTGAAAGACAGCAGACAGAGGAGGACAAGGGGGCCGCAGAAAGCTGGGTGCCTTCAGTCAGGGCTGGCAGTTGCTCATAGACACCATCACGTCATTAATGTGCACTCAGCCTGTGAGCGCTAGAGCAAATCCACATCAAATGGGCTCCGCAGACATAGTTCAGAAGGGACGCAGCATCAGCCAACCCTTTCTGCAAGGTCGGTGAAGAGGTCTGCTTGAGGCTGCACGTACAGAGTATTTATGGCCAAGCAGCATAAGCGGCGGCAGGGTCATGAGTGCACAAATTCACGCAAGTTCGTAAGGCGCAGGAGCTGAGGAGATGCTGCTGAAGGTGCTGGTTTTGTACGAGAGGGCTGTCAGAGCTGGCACTTGCAGTGAGTGGCTTTGCCAGCAGACACGGATGAAGAAATAGCTCTGCCTTTCACCCAAGGATGACTACGGCCTGGCTCTTCTCTGCAACCCTATAAATACGCTGTATCAAAAGGAGGATTTTGTTTTCCAGGCCTTTGGAGTCTTTATGGTCTCCTTTCGAAAAAAAAGCTGTCAAGATAGAGGCAAATATGTTATCAAGTTTATACACGTTTTGCGGCCGTGTGCCTAAATCCTGCTATATACTGATTGATTCATTTGGGGGAGGCGGGAACTGGTTGTAACTCTTCCATCCATGTGTGACATGTTTTGCTGCATTATGACACTACATTTCCACTGTATTCCACTTTTTTTTTTTTGATCGTTTTTATTTTGAGTATAGGATTGTGTTTACCACAAGCAGCATTTAGCCAAAACTTTAAATGCAATTGATTATAATGAAAACTGTGTTTGGGGAATAAACTCTTGTTTATAATGCAAATAGATTCATATTTCTGCTCAGTTTTTCTGGGTAGCTGAGCACTGCAGGAAATCTGGGCATAGGTGTATTTTTATTTCATTAATTAAGAAGATTAGCTCAGAAAAGGGTGTTTTAGATGCAATAGAATAAATGGGCACTTTGAGACTTTATTTTCTTTCCCGAATATTTTCTTTATGAAGTGTTTTGCTGTATCTGAGAAGAAAATAGCAGAGAGAACAACAGCAGGAATTATCACAAAGAAGCCTGAATGAAACCAGCATGCTGTTACTTCGTAATTTTGCTTCATTCTTGCCTACCAAACTCCTTTACCTAGGTCTTTTTCTTGTCTGTTCCCAGCTATGCTAGTACTTCTAATTTTAACAGCTATTCTGATGCATATATGTTAATAGACTTATATAACTTATACAGTACATCTCAGCAAAGCTGACAATGTACAGCTCACAGCTCACTTCAAACTAGAGCAATAATTCAAGAAAGCAGAACATAAAAATGGTGCAGAGAGAACTGAAATCAGCACAATAGTTTTTATATAAATTACATACATTTCTTCCGTGTCTCATAATAATTTTATATAATAACTCAATTTTAGTCATATCTGATGGGTCTAATTTTAGGCAATTAACATATTTTAGCCATTATGGAAAAAGGGAATTTTGATGAAAAAAGACAGGGTGGCATAGAACAATAAAACCACTGTTTTTATATATAACTATCTGTATATGTATGTGACATATCCAAATGTGAGGCAATCATTTATCACAGTTATATTCTCACAGCCATAGATGAAAAGGCAATTGCAACATAATAAAATTAGTCCAACTGTGATGGTTGCCTAAAGCTCCTGCAAGCATGTAGGTAGGATTAATCATGTAGGATTCGTTTCATTCCTACCTACAGAGTAAGGAGCAAAAATCAGCAGGAAAACGCTTAGCACGTTTTGCTTTTAAAAATGCTATATTCTGATCATTTAAGCACTGCCACTAGCACCATAGATGGGCTGGAATAGGAACAATGAGATGCTAAATGCACGAGACTAAGCCTGTCTGCACTTGGAGGATTCTCCAGAGCGTAGTTTCCCCCCCACCTTTTTTTTTTTTTTTTTGAGGTTTAAAGGAGAGCAAGATGCTCGTAAACGGGAGGGAATGTGATTCAACAGACAAATGGGGCATGCTGACCTCTTTCGTCTTATTTCTCTTCCCACTTCCAAGTGTTGCCAAACTCACTGAAAACAGGCTGCATTCAGTAATTCACATTGCCTACTGACCAGACACCAGAGAGCAACTCAGAGATAAATGAACAATCATTTACTCTCGTGGAAATTTTGTAACTTAAGGAGGATTTGTCCTAATTACTGTCTTTTACTGAATATGAAACGGTGACCTCAGGGCATAAAGCTCTGTATCCCATTACTAATTCCACAAGCCATTCACTTACTTAGAGCATTTTAAAAGCTTTTCTGAAAAAGAGATGGGGAAACTTTCAGTATGTGGCTCTCAGAGGGACTGGGAGGAATAACTTGGAGTTATTCTCCCCTCCTGCACAGACCCCAAACTCTGCGCAGGCTCTTATTTTTATGATACCTGAGAAACACATAGCAAAACTCTTACCAGAACAATTTCAATACATCCTGTGTCTGCCAAGAATTTTCGTATACTCTAGACCTCTAATTTTCCTTTCTTTCAATTACACTGCTTGTCAGCTTGCATTACAGATGAGTAACACAGAAACATAAAGACATAACCTCCGGAAGAAAAAAATACAGTTTTATAGGATGAACAAGCTTAATCATACATAGTAATTATATCAGTAAATGATAACAACTATAGCATCCTAGAGTGTCCCTTAGATCCAACGGAAATAACATTCAAAAGAGAATTTGCCAGAGTTGTGGAGAATAACCTCTTAAGAGACTTCTGCACTGAGCGCAGCTGATGAGGGATAATTATTTTTTTTAATCTTAAAATTGGGAAAATGTTTCTCACCCTTACATCAGAGGTTTCACATCCTTACTTTACCTCATATACTTATAGGATGTGTTAGTTCCAGATCTTTGTTGTGCTACCCAAAGAAGACTCTAAGGCACTATCTAATAAGATTTTCGTAATACCTGACAAAAATACTACACAGTAGCTATACGTGATCTATGTATCTAAACATATGTCAGAAATTATTTCCCCAAATCCATTATACATCAGATGGAAAAAAAAAAAAAAAAAAAAAACAAAAAAAATAATAAAAAACAAAAAAAAAATAAATTTAAAAATAAATATTTTATTATTTTATAAAAAAAAAAAAAAAAAAAAAAAAAAAAAAAAAGGACAAAAAAAGTAGTATAAATCAACAAAAGATGTATTTTCAAGTTGCCTCTTTCTTTGGTAGAAAAAGCACCACTCAAACAAGAAATAGTTTACTGAAAACTCTCTAATATTGTAAATGTAGCTTTGTTAATTGATGCAATAAAATAGGACATCAAATTCGAATGAATATACCTTTCTGCTCCCCTCACTACCACTACCACTACTATTTAACAAAAACGTGTTAATACTCAAAACAATACAACTGACCCAAGAAGACAAACAAACATAAGAATCACACAAATGGGTGAACACAATTTTTTTAACGGTAAAATTATTTTTCTTTTACTTTCTTACTATGTATTCAAGAGGAGCCTAATCATTAAAAAAAAGTCATTACTTATTTCTACATTAAAAAAGACCAAGTGTATTTTTACATGGATTCAGGCCTTCATTCACTTTTGCATGTAACAGTAGTGTCTTCATGACAAGCACAATAAATGTTATTTTTGTATTTGGTTTTAAAAATATATGCATTAGCATGAAGTGAAACTAATACAGTTCTACCTTAGAAAGCATTCTACTTTAAAAGATGAAGTTACATTTTTTTGGTATGATGTTGAATATAATTGTAGCTGGATATTGTTTCCATTTTTATAAACTTTTATTATGTTTCTCTGAGNTTAGCTCCCAAGCAGCTACAAAGGTTATCAGCTGAGAATTTGAACAGCATAAATCTGGACTAGGAGGAATGTGCATTAGCAACAGTGGGCCAGCAATTACAGATACCTGCAATCCCCTTCCCACCTGATCAGAGATCCCCAAAACAAACAGTGACTGATATTAAGCTTAATTTCTTTACTCTTGTTAAGCAAGACTCTTGTCTGGTGTTTTTTTTTCTTGCATGTATGGGACGATAACATTGGCTCAGATCACTGTTGTCAGGGCTGCTGTGTCTACCGCCTTTTAAGATTTTTTTTTTCTGCTGCTACAAACATTTTCTCCGGGCGTTTGTACAGTCCCAGCTGCATCTGAATGGATTCATTAAAATGTTTTTCAATATATTGCATCTGTATCAAATATAAATGCTATGTTCTCACAAAAAGGCATTGTCTCAGAAATTTCACATGATCTTGAGATGATGTGGGCACCCTGCAATGTTTGATTTCTATTGAGAGAACAGTGTATTCCATGTCCAATAAAACGGATTTTTATGGTATATGGGTCTGCCCACCTTCAAAGTAAGGTGCTGTACTTCTGAAAGCTGCTCAGCTGCATAATACATTAAATGTCTCTTTCAAGGTGACTACGGGGAATGTTGCTTCTAGTTCATCAAACCTGTTTCTATTGAATTATGCACCCCTGTGGCAGATTATTTGCAGGTGTTATGCCAGATGGATAGAATTCTCTGTATCAGTATCGGGCCTTGTAAACGTCACAAATTCTTCCCAGGGTTACTTATTTATTCCAGATGGCACCCGCTGTGCTCTCTGTATCTTTCTTCCAATCTGTGGGGCTTACTTTTTTCCCAAGAAATAAGAATGCTTTAATATTTTACACATTTTTCCTATTTTTATGCCAATATGTGAGAGTTTCTTGACAGAATAAGCAAAAAGCTATTTGCATTTATACTCAGTTCACACTGAATAAGAAAAAAAAGGAAATTTTATCCTACTATGTCTTTTTAATTCTAAAGTAATTTTCCCAGTTACCAAGGGCTTTCTGAAACTCAGAGCAATCACAGCCTGGTGTCTGCCAAACCCTTTCCTTGCAAGAGCTCAGTCATCAGGCTGTCTCTTGACTCACATTTGGAGAACATTATGAAATCCATGTTATGACACGCCAATGTCTTTGGAACGTTTGAAGTACTAATTTAAGCTATCTCCCAAGAATGCTGAGACAGTTTTGTGCTGTGGCTATTTGTGCGCTGTAGGACAATACCCTTCTTAAGGATCCCACACTAATCACAGGGTCTGTGAAATTCTCATTACACAGCTGTCAGAACAGGGAGAAGGGGAGTAATCTCTACTAGCTTTAAAAATCAGAGCTTTGCTCTGACAGTCGTAATATGAAAATTTTAGCCATGTGAAGAAAGTTTAAAACATTATTTTCACTATGCTTTGCATGATAAATCTGGAACTTAGTTTATGTCTGTTGTATGTGTATTATATAAAGAACTTCTGGAGCTTTTGATTATGTCTGCACATCTTTAAACCTTTGGTCAACAAACTGAATTCTGGCTCTTCCATTTCAATCTCAGCTAGGGAACCTTTGCCATCTCTGGAGCAAATGAACCATCTGACAACAGACTTAAGGAGAAAAGCCTGTCTTTTCTTCTCTGTGTGATTTTAGCACTGATTTAGGCTACCAGCATTTCCACATTCGAAATATTGCATTCTTTTTCAGCATTACTCTTGATGTTTTGCTTCACATGCTGCATTGACCTGACCTTCCCTGACTGTCCTCTTCCTCTCCCACATTATTGCCCACCAGCCTCCTCAATCTGCTCTGTGTTTTGGTTTCTTTTTTTCCTATTTCAGAGACCCTGTCTTACCCCAGGATCTCTGCAGGTGATTTCCACCTCTTGACCAACCACCTGGTTTTCCAGCCTTAGAGATCTCTGCTCCGTGGCTCCCAACTTTGCCTTCTCCACGACTCTCTCTCCATCACCAGCCTCCAAGTAGCTCTTTCCTCTGTTCCTCGCTGTTAGGATCCTCATGCTGCCTTCTCCAGTTCCCCAGCCATTCTTACCCCTTGCTTACTCACGCCGGCTTCCTCTGCTCTTTACCTGCCATGTTCTCATTCTTACCAGTCTGCCAACCAGGCTGAATTCTTCCTCTGCACACTTGCTTCTACCTCCTGCCTAAATAGAGCCATTTCTTCAGTTTGAGTCCCTTGATTTCAGCTTTTCCGCCTTTTTTTTTTTTCCCCCCTGCTTTTGATTTTCTCCAGCCTGACTGTGAGACAGCTTCTACTGTGAATTTTTTTTTTCATTTTGTACCAATCATCCTTCATATTTTTGCCATGCTATCCCTGACCACAGGCAAGAACTCCCCAATGACCTCTACAGACACACCAAACTGTTTCTTCCAAAAGTTCCTCTACAACCTTCTTTCGCTATTTATCTCCCAAAATCTCAGCAACAAGTATGTCAGTTGTGTGCTGCGAATGCTGCCTATCAGACCAGGTAGTGCATTTACTAGTTCTTGTACTTCTCCTTTTGACTGACTCTAGCAACCTAGTCTTATGCTTAGACTAAGTTGTTCACGGCACAGATCCTTTCCCTGTGTTTATGCAGCATTTTGCACAAAGGGGCTAAGGTATTAAACCCCTGTGACGATATCCTCACCTGCATAACAGGTAAATGATCTGCAATTATCTACCTTCTGCTGAAACCTCCCACCGAAACAAGTGGTCCCTTTGTTACCCTTCCATTTGGCAGTAAAAATCCTTTCCTCAGAGTTTTCAAATCATGTGAATCAGTGTGTGTGGAGCTGCAGAACAGCTAGACAGCACTTGCGTGTGTTGTAATGAGATATTTCTGCTACGTGCAGAACCACCACGCTCTTTTTTTCTTAAAATGAGCACAAATGCTCTTCCTTGGAAAGACGTGCAAGTGGCAGCAGAGGAGATACCCATGCTTTACGTAGAGTCGCAGTGAAATTATCCTCACTGCCGCTCTGTGGAAGACCTGGGGAGGGGAATGGCCTGGGATTCCTGAAGGACGGAGTCCCATTAAGACTTGTTGCACCACCTTTCTCATACGACCAAGGTGCATCTATTCCACGGAAGTGCCGACTCCAACATTTGCTTCCAGTTGCTCAAAAATAAGTAACCACGAGGAACTAATTACTACGACCTCGTATGCACAATAATTTGAAATTGGTTAGCCAAGACAATTGCCCCCCCAAAATGTCTAGCTAAAATAGGAAATGTAAATCTTCTCAAATGGCATTAAAAGCAGTCATTTAAAAGGTGAATGATAAAAGTAAATGACAGTTCCATACACATGAGAATATTCTATTATTTTGAAGATATTCAGGACTTACTGTACCAGTGATATTTATGTTTGAAAACTTTCCCGCTATACCAAGTAACTAAATCTTAGCTTATATCACATAACTAAAGCTTAGCTTACAAATACCTTTCAAATAGCCAAATTATGCTCTGTGCCTTAAAGAGTAAACCATTATGTCAGGAAATCTGCATAAATAAAATTACAAAGAAGACATTTGTTCCATTCTACATTTCAGATCATATACAGGAAGAGATCCATAGGCATATTTTCAGTGAAACCTAGTTTTTTCTCTTTAAGATATTGCAGCAGCTCTCAAGAGCTTCAGAAGATTATTTCATCTCGATAAATTATCTTGACATGAAATGGTGAATAACAATTTACTAATCACAATTTAAATGACAAATAAGCATTCCAAAAGTGTAAAAATGTAGAGCAAATACATACAAACCCAAACATAAAAATAATAGCATAACAACACTTTTCCATTGCTTTAACAATTTTTTGTTACCATTGAATTAATGATATTTTATCCAAAGTGTTTTTCAGAATAGAGGCCTAAATTTTTCATACTTTCTGAAATAGATTTTCCTGTCACCTGTCACTCAGAAGAGTGACAACTCACTGACTTGCCCTCCAAGCTCTCACGGTCACTTCTGGGTATCAGAATCAACAACTGCACTGTCATACAACGCTATGTATTTTGCTATTTATGACAGCTTTGAACAACATGCAGTGAATTAGTTTCCAATGGAAATTTCAAGGTAATTGTAGGTTAAATGAGTTAAATTATCTCAGATGATACGTAACCACAAATTTCTACCATAGTTTTGCAGAAAGCTCCTTGGGACCTATATTGACACAACACGTGGGAACGTTGTTTTATAAATGAATCCTCTGGAATAAAAATACACAGGAAGGAAGGGTTAGTCAAGGAAGATGTAAAATAAAGTAAAACAGTGTGCTTGTCTGTATGTTCTTTTCTTCAGAGGCCTATGGAATAAATTACATCAACAGATTCCTTTACATCTGTTTGCACATATAACTTGATCGTATTCATACATATGAATTGGGACTGGAATTTCTTTTTTAAAAACCACAAACAACTCCTTCTCTATTGATGGTGATGAAGACATCAACCCCCCCCACACACTTTCTTACATGTGTTTAGATGTATTAGATAATATATAGAAACATAGATATATAGTAGATTTTTAAAGCATTTAAAACTATGTTGTGCTTTTATAAGAATGGTCAAGTAATAAAGAAAATATAATTGAGAGAACTAAATCATTCTTTGAAAAATAAAGCATGGGAATTTGTGACAAACTAGTGGTTACACAATCAGCATTCACAGTAGTGATCAGGAACAGCAGAGGCCTCATAATTCCTACGGATTGCCATGCAATGACATATTCAACATTTTCAGCCTAGGAAAAATGTCTGTGTGACTAGGAGAAAATGATGTAGAAAAAGGAAACACTCTTCTTCTCGATTTTGTACTTAAAATTTAACTTCTGTCAGTTATTTTTCACTGTATCTCCTGGGTGTTGTGGTAGAATAGATGGTGGATAATCAATTCTGATTTCTGCAAATGCTTTATTAATGTACAGATTACATAGGCTGGGAGAAAAACTCACAACCTTATCTTGGCAAAGATGGGTTCTTACTATAGCATTTGGTTGTGATATATGATGTGTTTGTTTTGGAAAACACTATTCCCTCAGTGTTAAGTATCCAAAAACTCTTTTGAGTTGCAGTCTGCTTCTTTCCCTTAGTTTTACAGCTTTGACATTAACTTGCATCAAGAGGTATGATATTCTATGAAATTTCACACTTTGAATTAATACTGACTTGGACAGCACTAGCTGAGTCAAACCAAATTAACAATGCATTGTAAGAGGCAAGTAAGAACCCAGTCATTGAGATGCATGAGTATGAGTTATTGAATATATGCAAGTCATCCAAATGATCTTCAATCCCTGTCCAAAACCTGAAGTTCTCTGGACATCATGTGTTAAGCTCAAATTTCACTATGTGAAGCCACAAGGGAAACCAGTTAGTTCCAGCTGATCTGTGCATCTGTTTGCTTCTTCCAAAACAAAGTTGTCTTTTCACGGAATGAGAGCCTTAAAACTCCACATGGGCCCACAGTTCCTGTAAATAATACTAAAAATCATGATCACTGGCAGAGATTACACAGGGAACACATTCTAACTTGTTCTATACAGCATATGGAGTATTGTAATTTTCACATTTTTGTTCAGACAGTCAGTAAGAGAATCGGTTTTTCTTACTCGTAAGACTCAGTAAAGTGAAAGAGATGGAAAGCTACATATGCAAAAGACGTTTTTAAATAAAAGAGTTTCAAATGCCTTTTTGCGAAAGAATCTTAAAAGGAAGTTTAAAACATTCGGCAAATTAAAGGTCCAGTGTCCTCTAGCTGGTAGAATTTTCCATATCGCTTATGTTTTATGTAAAACAATTCTTGATACCAGCTCCTTTGCCAGAGCTTTTTTTTTCTTTAATAATTAAGGTCTGCTCGTACCTCATTCTGCTGTCGTGATTGCAGGAACAAACCCGTCCCTGCTGCTAGCCTCACTAAACTCAGTGTAAAAATAAACCCGAGTAACTCCTCTCCGAGCACAGCGCTGACAGATCTGCTTTTCGGGAGGTGATGAGCCTCCCTCAGCTGTCCCCGCACACCCATCCTCCCGCAGCCTCGGGAGATGGAGCCTGTGTTCACCCGCGATGCTGCGGGATGCGGACACGGCTGCCTCCAGCAACGCGAGCTGGGATCTGTCCATGATCCCTGCGTGCAGAAAACCAGCCCCGGCACATGCGGGCTTTCTGCAGTCCTGACGGGTTATTCGTTCACAACACGGACGCCCAGGAAGGTGGGGGCACGTAATTCCCCGGGGTGAGACCTCCCGAAACGATCGCCTCCCCCTCCTTGCCTTTAATCAATACGAATATCGGGTTAAAAGTAAGAGGTTTCTGGTATTTCTCTTGGGGTTTCGCTTCTTGCCTTTGCTTTAATACGCCATGCAGCTCGTAAACGAAGTTGCCGACTCTCGCAGCCGCTCTCACCCAGCCCTGACTCTTTCCAAGATTTTCCCTCAAAGAATCGAAAAGGCGAAAACTATCGGGAAACCAACCGCAAGCTCCAAAGCTCCCAGCGGCTCCCGTCCCGTCCCGTCCAGCCCCAGCGCATCGCTGCCTGCAGGTGCCCCGATCCCATCCCCGACCCCATCCCCAACCCCATCCCCGGGGCCGTGCGGTGCCCCCGTCGTCCCCCCCAACTCCGCCGCCGGGCGGAGGGAGGGACCGGGACGCCGCGGCGGCGACTTTGCTCTTTAAATCGCTCTCCAAAGCGGATTACGGCTGATCCCTCCACGTCACGCCCGAGCTGCCCCGGGGGGCTGATCGCCGCCGCCGCTCGCTCTACTCCCGCGGGGCGTCGGGGCGGCGGCGCAGGGAGGCGANAGCCGGGGCTGGTGCCGGCGCGCTGAGCGCCCGCGGAGGCTGCCCAGCGGCGAGCGGGCGGGCAGGGCTGCCGGGCACCATGCAGAAGAGCGTGCGGTACAACGAGGGGCACGCCCTGTACCTGGCGCTGCTGGCCCGCAAGGAAGGCACCAAGCGGGGCTACCTGAGCAAGAAGACGGCGGAGACCAACCGCTGGCACGAGAAGTGGTTCGCCCTCTACCAAAACGTGCTCTTCTACTTCGAGGGCGAGCAGAGCTCTCGACCCGCCGGCATGTACATGCTGGAGGGCTGCAACTGCGAGAGGGTGCCGGCTCCCAAAAGCTGCGCCGCCGGCAGCGCCAAGGATGCTGCGCTGGACAAGCAGGTACCGCCGCCCCGCGGGCAGCCCCGCGGCCGGCTCGGGTGCGGAAAGGGAGGGATGGAGCTGGGGAGGTCGGCAGGGAGGGAGGGCCCCGGCGCAGCGCTCCCCCGGTGCCAGGGGAGAGCGAGGCGCTGCCGGGGCCCCGGCCGTCGGGCTGCTCGGGCCGCCTCCCCTCGTGTCCCCGCGGGAGGATGGCGGTGACCGCCCCCGGTCCCCAGGCCCCAGTCCCCGGCTGGGAGGTGTGCGCCGCTGCCGGAGTGCTCGAAGAAGCAGCAGGCGCTGAGAAAGCGGCATGGCCAGCGGCTTTCCCATCCCGTCTAATGACTTCCTTCTTCCCTCTTTCCCCCCTCCCCCTCCCAGTGCCTGCAGACCTTATTTCAGTAGGTTACCCAGAGAGTAGCATCTCACAAACTAGTCGTATTGATGCCAACGCTTCTGCGATACAGCCGCACATTTCTGACCAGACTGAGGTGCGAGGTTCCAAAGTACCAAATCAGCACGGGGACTCTAAGGAGTCACTGAGCCCATCTCTGGGCAGCTGAGGGGCTGCTGCCTCTCTCATTGATGCTGTGAGGGGTAACAGGCTCTCAGCTCTCACTTGGGAACCCCTCCAAGAGCCGGGCCGGTGGCTGGGGCGCAAGGGTGGGCATGTGCCGGGATTTACAGCCGGCGCCATCAGCAGAAGTTGGTGGGTTCTTTGCGAGGCAGGTGTTCTGAAGCCAATGGTACTTGGAATACAAATGGTGGTGCAATGCTTGAGACAGATCTTGAGTGGCTTTCATCAGGTGAAGAACGCTGAAGGATTTGATGGGACTCATTCCCATGAGGGGTGATGGTCCATAACGCGTGAACTACCAAACTCCCCCTCCCGCCCAAAAAAAGCTGATCAGTTTGACACACACATCAAACAAGCAAGTGGTTAAATACTATCTGTGTATTACATAACCGTGAAGGAAAGGATACTGTAGTTGTTCAGCACAGAGATCGGGTCTCTTAACCTCATGCCTCCTATTGCCTCATGCACATTCTTGATCTTATTTGCTCCCTGGTTGAAATTTGTTTGAATCTGCATCTGACATGCCCCAGTGCCTCTCTCTCTGTATGGTAGAGGCCAAACAGGTGTCAGACTGGTTTGGAAAAGTTTGGGTAACTGTCAGGAGGGTGGTTTCGAGCTGGCTGCAGGCGCTTCCTGCTGATGGCGAGGAGGGGACACAGATCTAAGTCAGCTTCTGAAAACAAGCACATCTGCGTGCTGTGCTAGTGTGGTAACTTTGCAAGGATAGCTCAGAACCTTGCCATATGTTTGTGGGTTTTTTTCCCATTTAGAACAAATACTTGTGTACTTAAGCAGCCTTTGAAATGGTATAAATGAACTTTGGGAAGTCAGGATGGCTGTAGTTATGTCATATTCTTGTGTCACATTCTTGCATGTTGCTTTGAGGCATGATAAGCATTGATAAGCACTGATAAGCATGACAAGCATTTGTAAAGGAAATACTTGAGGATTCCCTAGATTAAATTAAACAAGAATATTTCCCTTTCTGCTTTACATTGGCTTAGTACACTAGTTTATCGGCAGTGTTGTTAAACTACGGCTTGACTAAGAGAGCTGAGTGAAAACAATGCCTTTCCATATTTGTTCTCCAGGATTTTTAAGTTGTGCTTTTACAGTGGTGAATGTCTGAGTTGTTTGTAATTACATTTAGTGGTGTAGAGACAAAATAATTGCAGGGGATGAAGGTGAATTTTGCTTTGCTTTAAATGCCAACTATGTTCATGCTTTTAACAATAGCAGACTGCTATTAAAGAGGCAGAAGACTTCATTTTTTTAATGGGATCCTAGTTTGAATTTTCAAGGCAGACCATCAGAAAATATATTGTCTTTCTGTTTATCTTTTGCTTGATGCAGAGGAAAGCTTTTGATTGTTAATAGTTTTTACAGATGTTTACTCATTCAGGTGCACCCTGGTTTGTAAATTCATTTACACACAAACCATTGCTAAGGTGTACAGGAAACTCCCACTGTGACTAAAAGTGATCAACTGTAAGAAAAAGGAGAAATATTTGAAAATTAAAGTTTTTTTAATTCAGAAAATGTGCTCATATTCTTACAGGTAAAGTAAGAAACTGTGAGAAGACAAAGTTATTTTAATCAGATGATAATGAAAACTCAGTGTTGTACATGTTAACTAATGGAAGTGTAAAAATACTCCCTAGATTTAATTTGCTTTGATTTAACCACATAAATGTATTAATGGAATGAAAAAAATGAGAACCTCTATGTCAGTTTTTGAAGAATCAGAACTCCCTTCTCCAAAAGAGAGAGAAGACAAAAATAATGTCTTTTAGTTTGGCTTTTATTTACCTAGGAAATGTAGATATTAGAGTGATATGTGCTCTAGAATTACACAAATGAGAGAGAGAGGAAGAAGAATTAATCGCACGAGAAAGCTTCATCAGAGTCCTTTGAGTGGATATTTGAAAAAGCCATGTGTTTTCTTTAAGTTATGTAACTGAAGGTTATTGAAAATGCATGGAGAACAAATAGCTTTTTTTAGTTCTTATTTTGCAGATCCTTATAGTTTGAGTTTGAATTGTTTAGGGGTTGCTTGTCGAGTCATACGCCAGGTTAAGAACTGTGCCGAGAAGTTGTCAGAGTGGGGAGAGTGTCGGAGCTGAACTTCCCGACACAGGAGACTGTATTTGGGTCAACAGACCTGTTCAGTTTTGGGTTACTATCTCCCAACAAGCTCAGCAGCTGAGTGATTTCACATTTGACCAGTGCTGGTGCCATTGTGCCCTCCCAGCACTTCATCAGGAGGGGACATTAAAGTACTACACGAACCGTAACACCGTTTTGTGGAAGGTGCCAAATACCTTCATAAGATTTGCTGTAATATTAAAGTATTAAGAGCTTGAAAGAAAAATTGCAATGACAAAACACACTTTTTTGGTCCTTTCCATTAAGACACTAGAATATTTTTTTTTTCCTTCAGAAGGATGTTTGCTTCAAAGCAAATTCTTTTAAAATTACGGTACCTTAATATTAACAAACTGCATCACATGTGAATCAATTGATATTCTGGGAATACGGGATTGAATCGAGTAGGTTGCAGATACTAAATAATTTGTAAGGGGAATTTCTGTTTTTAAAGAAAAGTGTTTTGATCTCCCTGAAATTTTAGAAGAGTTTTTGTGGATGCCAAACAGGTGTTGCTATCCACTCTGATTTCACATTTCAGAAAAAAAAGGCAGATTTATTGAAAGAACAATGATGTGGAAGAAGCTGAGTTTCAAAAACAGCAAATTAGAGCTTTAAAATATGACACGTGAAAAGCTTAAATTCTGATATTAGTTAAACTGCTTCTTCCCACAGGAACCGTAGGCTGTAAACAAGTGCAGCTCCCAACAAGTCCTCCAATGTGACAATGACAGGCTTGATGAGAATGAATTTCAGCTTTTGTTTCAAAAACTCTGGAAAGAGAATGGCTTTCTTTCAGTGAGCAGCTAGTCTTTTTCCAAAGTAAAGTAAAATGCCTAAAAATTATGCCGTCTGGAGTGTTTCATAGGAGACTGGCACTTGTTACCCAGCAAGTTCACAGATTTTTTTTTTTGTTGTTGAGACTATTAGAAGCAAGTAAATAGAGGAATGTAAATATTAATATTAGTATTATTTTTATTATTGTCTGCACTGGGAGGAGGCCTGTATGTTTACTTTCTTTCATAACTGTGGATTGAATATGTGGAAATGTTCTGATATAGTTATTAATAACTTAGTGTATTTAAGATTGTAAATGTTATACGATTTGAGCAGAGACTATTCTCTGTATCTTGCCTGCAATAATCTTCCTCCCACTTAGCAAAATTAAATGCAGTATTAAGTCCATGTCCCCACAGATTAACAGAATCCAATTATTTGAATTTTTTCCTGCTTACTGTAGCTCTGTATTTATTTTATAAAGGACATGGTGATTTTGTGGTGTTTGGAACCTCTCTGTTTTACAGACATTCCTTGAAGTGCTAAGGCAGGCATATGCCACCAACAGCTTTTGCTGTACCTCTCTGCTAATTTAGTGTATATAAAACCTAGCAACAGCGTTTAAAGGTCTTTTTTTCCTCCCTCCGCCCTGAAGATATAATGAACTTAAAGTTAATCTCTTCACTTTTATTGGGCAAAAAACTCTCCCATCATGTTCAGCATCCTGTGGCTATTATATGTAGTAGATGGCTGAGGAGTGGTGTTATCTTTTTGGCAAGATAGCTTGCCACCTTCAGGTTTAGCGTTGCCCATAAATCTCCCTGCTTGCATGTGGGCAAGTAACTCCCTGGGATGTTCCAGTGCAAAAGTTCACCAGAGATGCCCAGGGTTTAGAAATTTCATGCAGCAGTTAAAAAGTAATAGATTAACTTGTCTTCTCAGTATCTGAGAAGTAAAACAATTGTTGGATTTTTTTTTTTCCTCTCTTTGAGCTTTTTTTTTTTTTTTGATGGACTACCTGCAACGGAAGTAGTTAATTAGAATAGATGGCCAGTTGGAAAGTTTTAAGATATCAGAGCTACTTGGATTAGTGTTTTTGTAAGACCTTCTCATGAAAAGAGTGTCTAGGCCATTCATGCATGAAGACAACTTTGTGGTAACTAGCTCTTGATTACTTTCCCAGTAACTACTTTTCAGCTCTCCCATTGTTGTTTGGTCACTGTCATGAGACTATATAGTTTGTGGGCACATTCAACAAATAGTAATACGTTGGTTCAAACCATTTTGGTATGCATTTAGGGAAGTAACTGAAAAACCTGTTACTGACATTGTGCTGAAGGCAAGCTGCATCAAAGTGGTTGCCTCTGGATCTTCGTGCAGAACTGCAGAGTGAATTCAGAGTGTTTTCTGCCCTAAAGCAACAAGTGGTAAATGAATAGAAAAGTGTAACTCTCGTGATCTCTTCAGGAACTGAACTTTGCTATTTGGTAAATGTTTTGTGTTCACCTGCTTGCTTAGTGACGAGCAGATTTTGGGGATAAAGAGAAAACCAGAAAATCTCATGGCCATATTTATTGCTATTTTGCCAAAATTTAAGCATTCCATTCTACCTCATGAAAATGTATGTTTCTGCTGTAGTGTTACGAAATGGGCTGTTTGTAACTATGCAAAAGTGAGGAGTGTACACAGCTGAGAAGTGATTTCCAGGTAGATCTAGTTTATTTTTTACATGCTTTCCTTTTGAAAGGTTAGTTAAATCCAAGCAGATGTAACCTGGAGAATACTGATGCTGTTGAATAGTTTGATGTTAAACCTTTGGCTACCTTAATCCATGTCAAGTGATTCTGGTCAGGAAACAGAGACTGATCCGTTGTTTTCTGTTCTTGTGTCTGTCACACTTGAGGGCAAAACGCAACAAAAGACACTGCCTGCATATCTTAGACTAAAGAGTAATTAAAAGAACATTGGGACTGATGGCCATAAAACCAGATCTTGGTCAGACAAAGTATTACTGAAGAGAAAACACAGTGTGAAGTCCGTAACATTTCTCTATGAGGCATCTATCGTAAGATCCAGAAATATTACAGTATGCTTTAACAGAAGTGCATACTCCTTAATTAAGTTATTGGAAAAAATAATTAGATCCCAAGGCAAATGACATTTGGCAAAGGCTTATTTGTGGAGTTGCTGGGAAATCCTTTTAGCTAACAGGTGAAATGTCAGCGAGTGAAAGACTGGAAGCAGGTTAGAACTAAATTAGAAATGCATCCTAAAGCATAAAGACCAAAAAAAATCACACAAACACTTATCATGTGAGGGTGTGTTCCACCTTCTCAACTTAAACATCACACGAAGGCTGTGCAAAGTGACCATAACCTACCTACAGTGGTGTAGCTCACACTGATAATGTGAATACTCAAATTTCATTAAAATGAAGTATTGTAACAATGTAACACAAATTTAATTCTTCCAGTGGTCTTACAGTCAATGCTACTACTTTTTTCGTTTTGTCTGCTTTGTTGGCAGTTGCATTAATTTGGCTTGATCTGTTTAGTTACTCAAATGTAAGAGGAAATTTGTCAAAAACAAAAAAACCTCTGAGCACAAAAATAGCAACTCAGTCCCTAATCTACTGAATAATTATACTCCATTTATCCTAATTTGCCTTTATTTAAGATTTTTTTTTCTTCATCATCATCTCAGCAGATTGCTAAGGCACATACGCTGTTTTCTGGTTGCATCCTTGCGCATGTTAATTTCTCACGATGTACCGGAATAGAAGCTCCAGGTAGATCTTCTTCTATTTCTGTAGTAATAGGGCAACATTAAAAGTCTTTATATATTGATATATTATATATTGCAATGTTCACCATTAGTAGTATAGCAGCGTTTTTTTGATCCGCTTGCTGAGAATTTTCCATCCTAGGAATCTACGTATACAGTAAAAGCTGTCATAGTTGCTCACCTTGGCCACATATAATTACCAGTCTTGTTTTGCCACTTGCAGTGTGTCTGCAGTACAGGGAAGTTCATGCAAAGAGGGAAGGGACGGGGCACGTCTTGGTGCGGCCTGTTGCACCAAGTGGGTGTGTATGTCCATGTTGCATCCTGAGCAACAACGACGTCCCACCCAGTTGGTTGCTCTGATGCATCAGTAGAGAGCTGATTGCTGCAAGACCCTCTCCCCACACTGCAAGTGGGTTCACAGCAGAAAGAGCCCTTTCAGTGCAGTAAGTTGTTAACACAGACCTCGTGCAGCTGGTGAAGATAGCGAGGTCTGAAAATATCAATCCATTGCTTTTGGCAAATCTTAGCAACAGATTTTTGCTGCTAGGAGTAGCGCGCTTCTCTGGATCCACCAGAGCAAGTTTGGTACCATGACTGCTGTGGACCCATTTTTCAGTGTGAATGTTCTAATCGTTCCCACTTTGTGCTTACTGAAGTGGTGATGGATGGGCCAAATTTAGGTGTGCTTCCATAGATCTGCTGGTGGGGCGTGGGGAGGAGGTAGATTTTATCTGGATTGAAAACAATGTTTATGCTTGTTTGTTCCCTGATTGTTAATCAGCCACAACAATTCAGAAAGATAGTGTAATTCACCTGTTAATATACTTGCAGGAAAATGAGATTCCACATAGTACCCCTTCAGTTTTTTTACCAGCCGTTACTGATGCTGAAGATTGATTGAGGAACAGGTTTTTTAACACTGTGCCTCTGCACTGGATGTCTAGGAACGTATGCTTACAATCTAGCTTTCAATGTTTTTTTGGTTTAACAGTCCCGTAAGGTTTTCTGTTTGAGGTACAGAACCAGTATATATATAAGCAAAGGCTTCCCCCATTCAATCCAGCCATTTCAACATCTCTTGTATTTTCCATGAGCTCAGAACTGACTTGTATTAGGAAGTGTTTGTAAACTGCCAATTCTGAACTGAGTTATGTTGTCATAAGTGACTTTACTCAGACAGTTTTACAGTTGAAGCATTTTATTGTGGCAGATCTAATCAGTTCCACCACTTCTTTTGGAAAAACATTGTATTTTAAGAGTTAAATGCTGTAACTATTGGAAAGAATCTGGGATTATATTCTCCTCTTTCTTCTCGTGGCACTGTGGAACAGTGACTTTTGTCCATTTTTTGCCTTTTGAGTTTTTGACTGTGGTATCATCACTGAGCAACGTAAATTGTCTGCTGCTTAGTAGTTCTGCAGTTTTGACCAATGTGGTTTAAATTCCTAAATTACTGCAAGCTTTCCATTGCACTACAGTGTGTCCTTTGCAATCTTTTGAAGTTGGCAAGCTCATTATATTGCCTTTTATAAAAATTATTTGCATCTATTTAGCATTCTTTGACTAAATTATGAATGCTCTGTAAATGTCTCTATACTTGCAGCAGTGGATTGTAGGGTAGGATGCTGGTCATGCAACTTGAGCTGCCCCACATGAGCTGGATCCCGTTGCAGACAGTGAAGTCCTGGCCAGTACAGTTGGTGCAGTGTATAAAACTGGTCACCCCATCCTCGATTAGGTGTTTGCTTTTGTTAAACTGAACTAACTAATGAACTGAGTGACTAAATCTTGGTCAGCTGTCATGTGAACTGAGACGCCTGGCTCACGTGCGGACTCCAGCATCCCAGGCACCTCAGATAACGTCTTCTGCTGCTGTTACCAGGAACATCTATTGGTTTTTCACCCAGCCAGCCATGAGTTTTCAGTGTTCATGGCTGTAGGGAAAGCTCTGAAATTTCCTATGCTGGATCCCCAAACATACTACATTGTTGTTGTTTTCTGTTTGATGTTTTAGGTGTGTGCTGGATCACATGCTGTAAGTTTAGGATGATTGCAGGTGACCACTGGTTCTTCTGCTTTCTGTTCTTTTCTTCTTCCTTACACAAGTTGTTTCTCCCATTTCAGCAAATGCGAAAGACTTGATATTCTTTTGCGGAATTGTGGAGATTGTGTTCAATTACAGTGGCTCTCTGGAGTCCTCCAGAATGAAATCAGGAATTTATGTTTAACCCCATGCATTCACAGATGCTCAGGCATGACAAGAAAATAGCGAACTCCTTTTGCACTAGTCATATTCTCTTCCGTTTGGCACTCACAGGACAATTTTAGAGAAATATTAAAATGCTTCTTCCTATTAAATCTGTTGGGGATAATTTAAAATTTATGGGCCACCTGCAAAGTCCTTTTAAGAGGAAGATGGAAGAAAATCTGTGAGAAGAGTGGGGGCATTGTGTGTACAGATGAAGGGAAGATTGGCACTGTGGTGATAATACTGCTGTTGCATTTGATATCTTAAGTATTTTTACCTGTTCCTAGGGCTTGACCAATCAGGCAAATGAGGGCTCCTGGGGTAGTACTTAGCCTTATACGTGGAATTTGCTGGGTATATTTTTTTGGTTTTGTGACTGTGCGGTCTCTGGTTGTAGCTTTCTTGCCTCAAGAAGTATATGGTGACTGAAGGGAACACCAGGAGAGCTGAGGAGCGGTGACAGGGAGAAGATCCAGATGAACTGGAGTCTCCAGACTCTGGAATCTTCCAGACTTCCACAATCCATGAATGTCAATGTTTCTGTGACAGCAGGTGGGTAGCATAACACCTGATGGAGAGGTGGATGCCATCTCCTGCTGGTGGCTGTCTCACAGCTACAGCTGTCACAGCACCAGCCCAGTGTAAGGCCCAAGGCTGGAGCAGCTTCTGGCCCTGCAGCTGCTCCTCACAAGTATTAGTGCATGTCTCTGTGTGTTTTCTGCCTGTTCTGCGTTTCTGTGAAGCCCAAGGAGTTGTGTGTGCACAGTGTATGAGCAGGCCGTGGGGATGCAGGATGGATCAGGGATGCAGGTTGGAGCACAGAGCAGTCAGAGGAGGACAGAGCTAAGGCTTCTTGAGCAGCCCAGCAGTCGCTCTTTCTTCTGTGTTGTGATGTGCTCTGCAACTTCAGGAGATACGTTTCTTTCCTGGGACTTCTTTCTCATAAAGTGTTCAAAAGAAAAATTGTGATTAGTATCCTGAAGGGGGTCGTTTTCTGTAGGGCTTTTCTGGGTTTCCCCCCTCCTTTTCTGAGCATTTGTACGATGTGAGGCATGAAACTTCGAAAAGATAAAGAAGATTTCATGGTAGAATCAGAACACCACTTGTGGGGACCAGATTCTGTCTTTTGCATAGGACTGCTGTGAAAAATTGCACAAATCACATCCGTTATGTGTTTTATGGTAATTAATCATTCCTTGTTGTGGAAACCCAGCTTGGCAAAAGATCTAGGCACTCAAAGGTAGTACGATCTCCAAGAAGGTAGTGGTTAAAACAAGTAAAAGTGCCATTTAAATACCAAGGGCCAGGGGTTTTTCAGATCTGGCATCCAAATTGAGTTGCATCTGAAACCGCTGGGTTTTTCTGTTGACCATATTTACAGTAATTCCTTCTTACCTCACAGGCTGTTGTGAAAGATAAATGCGTTAATTCTAAGGAACCATCTGAATGATATCATGAGCAGTGTCACAGGACATCATGTAAGAATTTTCTGAACTCTGCTGATTAGTGTGCAACAGATAATGCAGGGAGACACGCATTCGAGAATCAAGATAACCAAAATGTGAAATCATGTCTTACTTTTATCTGGTAACTGAACTAGGTTCTCCTGGAAGAAGAAACATGTAATAAAGGACTGCAACCACTGTGTTCACACACATGGGACTAAATTGACAAAGCACAAGGCAGCCTCAAATGGGCATTTCTCCTNCCACCACCCAAAACAAAAAAACAACATGAAACTGAGGTACAAATGCATGTGAAAAAAACGAAGCTTTCTGACATGCATGATTATGTTATCAGTATGTTATCAGAACAACAATATAGAGACAGTTCGTGTTGCTGCAGATTTGTTATTGTAATGGGTGTGAGCTTGCAGGCCCTAGACTAGGGTTTTTTCTCGTATTTTTGCTGTCTGCTGCAGATGGAAGTTTCGTAAGTGCATTACTTATTGGCCTGAGGGAAAGCCTAGCTAGCTGGTGTCCAGTATTATATGGTCCAAGATGTGCAGCGACCTGAGAGAGCTCTGTCGTCCACCATATGAAAATTGCTGCAGACCTACAGAGAAGTCATGTCTGCACCGCGTACACTAATATTAAAACGCTTTAAAGAGAGATATTCTTCTCTGAATGCTGCACTGCATTCTTGTAGCTTAGCAGCAGATAACTTGGCTGCATGCCAGTGAAGTGAACGAAGTAAAGGCAGCCACTCAGATGTACTTGACAATTTAGAGTAATGCCAAGTGGTTCCATGTGAAATAAATAAATAGAGAAATTTAACTGTCATATCCCAGCTCTAATTTGAAATAGGTTTTCTTTAAGTTCATTGACTTTGTGCAAGTACCACTATGATTTCTTTAGTTTATTTTTAGTTTTTTGAAGACATCTGAATGTGTGTCTGTCTTATGTGTGTTCACAGCCTGAGTGATAGGGAGTAGAAGGATGGTTATTTGGGTTGTGTATGTCCTGGATGCATTTGCTTACTGAGCCACTCACTCCCTGTGGTCTCCTGGTAAATCAGTTTCTTGACTGCCTTACTTCTGCAGAAGTAAACCAAGCCTAATAGCTCTTCCCATATGCTAGCATATGGGTAACACCATCTGCATGGGATATTTGTTTATCCTTGCAGTACTTTAGGGTGTTCATCTGCGGTTTAATGGGTGAACGTAGAAGTGGTTACTGAGTTAGTCATAAGGTACCATGTGCATGTTTCTGCACACAGGAAAGGCACGTGGTCAGACCTGAGAAGTGCTGAATCCTACAGCTGGGGTTTTTCTCGTGTAATTCATGACTTTATTTACCTCTGCCACTGAGATCTGTTGGGTACACCTTGCAGATTTGTCCTTCCAGGCAAAATGCTCTTGCTGCTCCCGCTGATGTCAGTTGTACAACCTCTTGTTTCAGGCAGTTTGGTTTTGATGCACTTAGCTGAAATTGGGAAGTTTCTTTTTCACCTTTTTTATTTATTTTTTTTGTTACTAAGTTATTTGTAATTATGGGAGGTCCTCTTAATACTACTTACTCTAGCAAGGTGTTTCTTCTCTGTCAAGAGTTTTGATTTTTGTAATCACTGCAATTCATTGATAAGCTGATACCGTTTTGTTGCACACACATTTTGCTTCGCCCTTCTAGTGTCCTCCTCTCTGAGTCCTTTACTTCGGTGTTTGCTTTGCCTTGTGTAAATTTCAAACTGCTTGTTCTGTTTTGTCTTCCTGGTCTGGTTTTTACCCCACAAATATTGATGCAGTGCTGGTGCTTCTGAGTTGCCTTGTGTGTGTGCGTGTGTGTGTGCGCGCTGGGTATTCTGCATGAATTTGCTTAGTCTCTGTGCTCCTCTGATTTGGATCATACTAGAAAATGCCTCAATGTGCGAGCAAGAAGCAACACATGAACAAAACGAAGTACCTGTGTAAGACTTACTTCATCACTTGTGTACTTTCTTATGGCTTCTCAGATTCAATTCTGCAACTTGTGCAACTGCTTCGGTAGCCTCCAGGGCAGCAGCATTTTATTTCTTGGTCTGCTGAGAGCTCCTGACTTTCTACTGCTGTTTTCGAGGCGGGTGGAGAAGTATAAGCAACGAAGTCTTATTCTGATAGTGGTGCAGTGCCCAGGGGGTTACTTGAAAAAGCAAAAGAGTTTATGTGCTTTGCTCAGCTTCCATGCAACGAGCCTGGCGGAAAGCTCTGTGGTGTGAACCTCAAAGAGCTGTTGCAGAGAGCACGGTGTGAGGTGTGGGTTATACCTGAGAGAGTTCAGCTGCAGTGTTTGTGATCTCACTGAGAGTTCCTGGGTGTTTGCCTTCATGTGGCTTCTAACCTGCCTCATGCTCGTGGAATGGTTTCCCATAATGGACGCCCTTGCAACCACAATCCACTTTGTCATTCAGCACCTTTCTTTAACTCATTTTTTGGCTACTTGGTTTTGCTGTCACCAGATTCCACACCTTTAATTTTCTGGGTCAGGTACTAGATTTCTAGGGTGTAGAGAGTGTGTTAGACCTCGAGTGCTGACCTGAAGAATTGGCTGTATGACAAGTGTAACAGTAAATGTTGGCTCTGCTTAAAATGGCTTGTACAATAAGCTGGATGTTTCCTGGGAAGGAGCTCTAATGGTTTGCTCTGCAAAGGTCACACAGCAGTTCCAAGTAATTTTGAAAGCAATTCTGTTTTTTGTCTCTAGTGTTGCTTTTGACCTCTGTGGTGGAATGTGAGGTTTGTTAAGTAAGAACTGCAAAAACATGTAGCATCCAAGGCATCTCATTTTTTTGAATTGTGTTTTTTAATCTTTGCTAATATGAGTAGATGTTAGGACTTTGCCTCCTTGCGGTAATGTCTCTATTTGGCAGTTATACGCAGTAAAAATAGATGTTTTATATATACAAATCAGTTTCATTTAAAAAATCAAAATTTTCTAAATATTTGCCTGATTCGGGAAAACAAATTGCTTTGACTTTGAATCTATCCATAGTCTTTAATGATGTCTTAATGCAGTCCAGTGGTATCTAAACTTTTTGCCTGGGGGGAACCTCATGTCATAGACTTGAAGACTTTAAGGCCGTAGAATAGTCATGGTGATTGGGAGACATTCCTGAAGACTGGAAGAGAGCAGGTATCACTCATATCTTCAGGGAAGGCAAAAAAGCAGGATCCAGAAAAGTACAAGCCAGTCAGACTCACCTTAGTCCCTGGGGACATCCTCCAAGGATTTCCACACACATGAGGATAAGAAGGTGATTGGGATCCATCCATCAGAATGGATTTACAAAGGGAAAATCATGCTTGGCCAACCCAATAACCTTCCACAATGAGGTGGCTGACTTGATGGATGAGGAGAGAGCAGTGGAGGTTGTTTACCTCAACTTTAGTAAAGACTTTGATGCTGTCTCCCATGGCATCATCGTGGTAGGCAGCTGACAAAGTATGGGTTAGATAAGCGGGCAGTGATGTGGACTGAACACTGGCTGAACAACCAGGCTCAGAGGACAAGATGATGTCGAACCTTTCCTCAGGACATTCAATTCTAGAACAGAACTGTTGGCCCGAATAGTAGGAATTTTTTTTGTAAGGGAAAATGGCAAGGCCTCTCACTTCACTTTCTTACATTTTCCTCTCCGCTTGTTGTCAGGAAGTAAAATAATGGATGAAAATAAATACATATGCCAGGACATTGTTTTAAGTTGCTGAAAAGTGATCGTTGTTACTTTGCTTTCTCTGGAATAAATTTACTATTGGCTGAGCATCTTAGCTGATGTGTTACCGAGACTCATAATAAAAATCTGAAGTCAGAATTTCTGAGAGTTTTCTGAAAAGTAAAAAAGATGAAAATTCTTTCTGGCTTTTTGTGCTTGTGATGNGGTTTTTGTTGTTTTTTTTTTTTTTTTTTTTTTTTGCATATGTTAGTGCAGCATGTATGTGGCAAGTATTTTCTCCTTCAGTTCTTTTTTTGTTTCTGAGGGAGTGAGAGAGGTTGTTTTCTTTTTAATAATTTCCCATCTGATTTAAATTTGAAGTAGTCATTCTGGTTTGGCAAACGTTTAAATTCTAGAAGGAAAAATTGTGCAACTAGAATAAACTTAACTTTAAACTTTTTGTGCTAATGAGCAGAATGTGATATAACTGTTGATAACTAAAGCTGAAGCCTTTTTTCCTTCTCGTGAGGTGCTTGGAATATATCCATAATTCAGCATTTTTCTGCTTTTGTTTCCTCCTTGTACTGAGCAGCAATAATATTTACAAAATACTTAGTTTTGCTACCCTGGTAAATGAAACATAACTTTGGATCTTATTCAGGCTATATTTATTATAAAGACAGAAGGAAACAGGAGAAAGTGGTTGTGAAGCTTTAATATATTCAGAAACTGTCAGAAGGACTAGTGTTTGCTCTAGGGTGTATCGCCCTTTTTCTTCCTAAGTTTCCCCTTTTCCTTGTCTTCGCTGTTTATTCAGG
>VWYH01006106.1:301745-402232 GCA_013399365.1 Pampusana beccarii | reverse complement strand
TTCGCCCCCAGGATGTATTTAGGGAATACCTATCTGGTAGTGAAGATGCATAATGTATAAAACTGGAACACCCCTGAGCAAAGCTGGGCATTGTAAAAGTTTATTCCTACACCACTTCTATAAAAATGCATAAGCGGTGATTCTTACGCCAAAAGGATAGAAATAAGTGTCTCTCCTTTGCCATGTGTTTATCTGATATAATTTCACTGTAGTGGATTATTTAAACTAAGTGACTTCAGAGTTTAGACTCTTCTAAATATATCAAGTGGGACCAGGTGCCTGATCTGCTTTAATACCATGTACCTTTTATTAGGGGTTGATCAGCTGCCATTTCCATTTATATTTCCTGATGTTCTTTCTGGATTCAAGGTTATTTTTAAGTAACCCAGGTCAGGAAGGATATGAGTGGGGTGGGGTGCTGTGGGAAATGTAGACAATTAATGGAAAATATATTTGGAAGAGAGTTTTGGAAGCTTCCAAAGAAGTGTATTAAAAGTAATTGACTTGTTTGATTAAAAATGCTTATCAGAATCACGGTGCCCCCCTTACCCTCTTAAAAAACCCTGAATGTAGCTATAGTAAATTATTTAATTATTGCTGAGTAGTACTTACATCACTAACAGTATCCAGTTCTACATGTATTGTATATATAACCTGCAACTTTTATTATGGGTTACTCATGTAATGAGAATGTCAGTGTATGTTAATTTTTATTAGTTATTTGGAACACCGGAGTATGTCAAATCTGCCTAAAACACCAGCAGTTTTCCATGAACTGTTTTCAGAAAAGCTGAAGCTACTAAGGTAAAAATACGGAAAGTTTCAGACTAGAATTGTTGGCGCCCTCTCTTGTTTTTAACTTTGTGATTACGATGTGGCACATCGGAGTATGACGTAACATAGTTTANTGTTTTGTTTGTTTGTTTTTATTTTTAATTAAGGACTTAAGGAGGAGTAACTACTTAGTGAGATACTTAGAACTCATTTTGTCACTGAGGGTAAGCACATCTGTTTACAGTGTTTATGTTGAACAAAAACTGTCTCATAGCACAAATTTTCATAGTCATAGCTGTCAGTAGACTACAAAACCCCTTTCTACCAGAAAATCAAGACAAGCACTAAAAAGTTTAAATTCCTCTTCCCTTTCCTTGTCTGCCCCTTCTCTTCCATCAGGTATCTGTACTGGAAATCTTTAATGTCTCACTGCCTTAACCAAGTTCTCATTGACAGGCAGGAGTAACTGCAGGTTTTCATTCCGCAGATGACATTATTTGTTCCAAAAGCTACATCTCCTCCCAGTAACTGAGAAAATGCATAGTATTGTAGGCTGTTCTGAGATGAATGCATTAATGAGCGATGTCCTACCCCAGTGCCACGTGATGTCATTGTTCCGATGGGCAACCTGTGAGCTCAGCCCTGTTCTTCGGCAGGATGGGTGTGGGGACAGTATTGTTTGTATATGTCATCAAAAATATCCAACTACCCTTAGCAAATAACCTCTTCCTGTTAGATAGTAACAGTATATTTATTTAGTTTGATGCATTTAAACCTGTAGCAGCCATTTGGGTATACAGAAAGCCTTAACCAATTTACATGCTCTCTGTTAAATACTCATAGAAGCTAAATTAGATGATGATGGGTTTTGTACGTGGAGAAGCCAAAGCTGTGTAACTGTAGGTGTCTTACAGCTAGGCGTGCTTAGCTTACCATACATAGACACAGGAAGGCACAGCAGACATTCCAGATTGGATTAAATGGAAGTGTTGGCACCTGTTAGCATTATAAACACAGAGCAGACAGCAAAAGTCCCTGTGATCAGTGAAGCAAAATATGCAATATGGACTTCGGAGCACAGAGAGATGCACTTTTTTTGTTGTTGATGTTGTTACTGAAAACTGCTCTGAGGACTGGCCTTAAACTTGAAATACTTCCTTTAAAAACTTATACTGACTTAATTGTTCTTACGTACTAGTTAGGCAGCACTGGCTTGATTTTTAGAAATATTTGCTGATCATTTACTAGGTTATTTCTGGAGCTGAAACATATTATGGTCTCTAGGTGAATTTACATGTTTAAAAAACCTCATTTTGCGTATTATTAAATATTGCATAACGTAGTACATTTAGTATTATTAAATATTAAATATATTAATATTTAGAGCATAACAGTAAACCCCAAGGTTTTGTAAAATTTCTAAGTTATGTTTCCAGAGGATAGGTTTTCTTAACCCTCTCTCATCACCTAAGCTCATTCTTGCAATGCTGAAATGTATTTCATGAGGTGTACTTTATTAAATGTATTTTATGAAGTTTTCCCTGCATAACTTCTATCATCACGGACTTCCAAATGTGGTAGTAATAATTCCTACTTACTGTACTTGGTGTCTACCACACACTCGAAGTTGCTCAGTGTTTTTTAAATTAATATGTAACTTTTCTATCTGTAACACAGGTTGTATTTTAAAAATAGTGCTTGCACATGTCCTTTATGGTTAGCAACATTATTAGCTAGTCAGCTAGGTAACTAGGTTTTCCAGAATCAGCTGACAGCCAGCAGGAATATGATTGCTTTAAGTTTATTATATCGTCTAATGTATTGAAATAAATTTTTTTTAAAGTATTGAAAACTTGCATTAAAATTAGTTTCCTAGTCCCAGACCTATACTTAAATCTGGAAACTGATGTCTGGTGTCTTGTTTGAGATGTTCTTATGGTTGCACAGCATTAAATAACTGACAGTTATGGCACTCTTACCTAGCTAAACTTTTCACAATAAATAATAAATCTTTGAGGTCCCCCTTCTGATTTTCTGTACTGTAGTGATGTATCTTTGTCTTGATATGCAGAAACACTGCTGCCTTCTCTTAGCTCACTGTGAACCCTCACTGTTTCCTTTAGACAGTGTTGATAACCTGTCCCTTAAGGTACTTATCTACAATTTATTTGAGCCTTTTAAATGCTGAGGGTTGCATATAGAATCATAGAATCACAGTATTTTTCATTGTAATAAAGAAAAGGGATTGTCACATTTCTGTAGCGATGTCATGTTGTTTAATTTGTTGTTACCAGATAATGTTTACATCTTGACTTCCTAGCCTGAAAGATTAATCAGTTCAAAAAATACCAACAAAGCTATGTAACTCAGTTGTGGTTACATAGCTCAAGGCCAAACACTGTGTGTTTGGTTTAGCTCTGTGGATGAGGAGGTTTTTCGTTATGGTGCATAGAGTACCGTTTTAAAAATGTTTAGGAACCAAGAGCACTAGTCAGCTCCTGAAGAGCTGTCACACATTTCGGGTATCGACCCTGTGCTATAAGTCAGACTTCATTACGTGCCATTCATAATAGTTATGTAATTCATTTTACAGAATCCTAGCTTCATTCGTGTAACAGGAGCAGGAGTTAAGCATTGATTTTGTTGTAAGTTCCAATGTAAGCTTGACCACCACAGATCAAAAGTTCATTGAGCCCAATCTCCCCTCTCTCTTAGTGTCGACAGCTGATGGCTGGATAATTGTTATTGTAACAGGGCATGTGGTGCTTTCCACAAATGCTGTCGTAGGTTCTAGCAACTTGCAGTCCTGATACCCTGAGCTGAACTTCATACCTTTCCAGTTAATAGCCATTTTTCTTCTGGGACTTTGCCAAATGCCTCCTTGAGTCACTACACACTTCTTAAGTCCATAGTGGCTGTTGCAAGTAGTTTGAGGGCTCACTACACATTGTCGTAAAGAAATACCTTTTGATTTTAACCACCACCTTAATTTTGTACTGTTCAGGAACAACGAATCTCCTCCAGCTTCATGCCACTGTGTCTGACCAGTATGAAGGCACACAGCCTCATGCTGTAGGCCATACACAAAACCTCAGTATTCAATACACACAGATCAACACAGACAGAAACTCTCAGCACTGATGCAAAACAAACAGCACCAATGGCCTCATTCTGTTCTGCGCTCTGGCTGATCAAGATGAAGGTCTGTTAGTGGGAAATTATACATCTACACAGCAAGGATCCCTCCCTAAAATGGACTAGACAGTTTACCGAGCAGCTGGCTCTAGGATCCTCTTGCTTCCAGTTACGTCATGCACAGAAATGCAGACATATACAAACAGGTTTCTCCACAGACCCACAGACTTTATGGTTCCACCAGTGACGGGTCTGGACCTTCTGGCCCCTTCAGTATCTTGATTATTCCAGTTGTCTTACTGATGGAGGCTGACCCATCCAGCCCAGACTTACTTCTGTATTGATGGCTGGCTGCCATGCGATTTCTCCTGCTCACTGGCTGGTGTGGCTTGATATTCACTGTCACATTCAACCCAGTTGCCTACACGACAGACACATGGACCCCTGTGACCTGTGTTCCATCCTCCACCTGATGTCCCAGAACTCCATATATGTATATGCACACCTGTACATAGTCCCCTCATCCAGGAAAGATAGAAATGGAATCTAAGGTGAAGACAGGAGAGACTGTGGTGATCAAGCACTGGCCATGGCCAGACAAATGTACTGGCCAGACTGGCCTCTTTTATCAGCACACTCCTCTATTTCCCCATGCTTATTCCTCCCCAAACCTCCTTGCTCCCTCTCTTTCTCTGCCTTTGATTCTGCCTCTAATCAGCTCGTAACAACTCTTACAGAATCCCAAAATGCCTTTCCTGCATCCCGTGACAAGTGTCCTACTTCTATAGACACCGCTCTCAGCCTGAAAGGTGATCTGGAGAGCCTTTCCACTGACTCATCTGGATGGTTTTCTCACAATAGGTTCTCTCATCTTTTCCCCCTCCGTTGTCTTCCAGGCTGAAGAATCCCACCATAATCATGCATGAGAACCATTCTACACCTTTCTGTTTGTTTCGTTTTCTCTCTCTGTAACTTACAGCTCTGACCTGCCCTTTCTGAGTTGGAGAATCACAGGATCACAGAATGGCTTGGTTTGGAAGAGATCTTTGAAGATCATCTAGTCCAGATTCCCTGCCATGGACTGGGACATCTTTTACTAGATCAGGTTGCTCAAAGCCCTGTCCAGCCTGGCTTTGAACACTTCCAGTGATGGGGCATCCACAGCTTCTCTGGGCAGCCTGTTCCAGTGTCTCACCACCCTCATTGTAAAAAAACTCTTCCTTATGTCCAATCTAAACCTACCCTCTTTCAGTTTAAAGCTGTTGCCCCTTTTCCTTTCACTACACACCCTGGTAAAACATGTCTCTCCATCTTTCTTGTAAGCCCCCTTTATATATTGAAAGGTCACAATAATGCCTCACTGAAGCCTTCTCTTCGCCAGGCTGAACAACCCCAACTCTCTCAGCCTGTCCTCACAGCAGAGCTGTTCCAGCCTCTGATCATTTCTGTGGCTCCTCTGGCCCCTCTCCAACAGGTCCATGTCTGTCCTGTGCTGAGGGCTCCAGAGCTGGACACAGGACTCCAGGTGGGGTCTCACCAGAGCGGAGCAGAGGGGCAGAATCACCTCCCTGACCTGCTGGCCACTCTCCTTTTGGTGCAGACCAAGGTGTGATTGGCCTTCTGGGCTGCAAGTGCACATTGCCGGCTCATGTCCAATCTCTCATCCACCAGTTCCCCCAAGTCCTTCTCCACAGGGCTGCTCTCAATCCCTTCATCCCCAGCCTGGATTGATACCGGGGGTTGCCCCAGCCCAGGTGCAGGACCTCGCACTTGGCCTTGTTGAAGCTCATGAAGTTCACATGGACTCACTTCTTGAGCTTGTGCAGGTCTCTCTGGATGGCATCCCATCCCTCAGGCGTGTCAACTGCACCACTCAGCTTGGTGGCATCAATCCAGGATGTACTTTGCACTGGAAATGTGGTTTGGCCATTTATATATCAATATATTATGGCTTAGGGCCATGTTCTGTTTTGCTCCCATGCTGTTCGTAGAATGTTTTTCTGATCAGTACCCAGCCACAGACCTGAGGCTTTGTGTTACAGCCCCAAGACCTGACTGCTGCTTAGTCAGCTCAGGGCTTATTGTTGTGCATGTAAAGTACAGATTGTCTTTCACCATATACTTATTTTCCTATTTATTTACATTGAATTTCAGCTGCAGTTTTAGCACTCAATTGGGTGTTCCAATTAAACTTTCCTATAGGTGTTCAGAGGCAGTCTTGTTTAACACTACGTCAAATACTTTGCTGTGGCAAGAAGATTTTGTTTTGGACATAAGATGATATGTTTGTCTTTTTTTTTTGTTTGTTTAGCAGAAAAGTGACTTAGATGCAATGTAAATATGTTGTAGCTTAATTAAAATGTAGTTATTATTTTTATTATAGATTTGCCTGTCACTAACATAACAATACATCTACATTTTAGTCATATTTATGACTGAACTTCAGTACATCAAATTGGTCTTAAAGTAATTCTAGTTCAGGTAGCAGTCTAGTCCTAACATTACTAGGTTTTCTGTGACTAGCTGCTGGGGCATTCATTGGATGTTGATACATGCGTATTTACTTATATTAAAGATGGTAATTCTGAGTATTTTCTGTTTTTTAAAGCATATAAAAGAACTTGGCAGAAGTCCACTGTGAAAATTTCTTGAACCACAAAATAAGAATCTCAGTGCTAAATGGAAAAGCTGCTAACATGTAGTTTTCTGTGCATTTTTAAAGAAAAGAAAGGTTACATACGTCTTATGCATACACAGAAAGATGTATTCACCTTAAAAATTTATACCCCCTTTTGTTATTAAACCATTTTGTATGTTTAAGCCATGATATGGGAAAATAATTGTTTGCGAAACTGACGTATTTCAATTCTATGCGATATATCTGATTCATGTAATTGACTGGAAAAACCTTTTGTGTGTCATTGCAGTTCTGAATAACAGTCCTGTGTGTGCAAACAAACACTGAAGTGGTGGTGAACCTGTTTTGAAAATAGTTCATTAGCCTCAGTGCTAAGTCTTAGCAGTAATCATTACTCATCTGCAAAGTGATATAACATAATTTTAGTAACATGAGCCCAAAACCTCAGGTTGCCATTAATGTGTATCTAAATACATGAGCAGCAAAGTACTTTTTTCAAGGGGAATAGTGAGGACCAATGCTAGCTGAAAGGATAAGACATTAAAGTAGCCTCCTCCGGACCAGATTCTTTTTGTGATGTTGTTTATATTACCTGCTGTAAGAATTTTGTGCTCCACTAACCTGAAATGAGGTCTATTTCATTATTCCTTTGGGGTCAAGGCTGTGCCAGTGAAGGAGAGGGTTTTGTCACACCACTCTTATAAACCGTGCCTATGCCACATCAACACCTGTTGGATTTTCCAGGCTCTGGTGTTCTGCACACTGGAGTGGGACAACGTTCCCTTTAGCAGTGGCCAAACACGGTGCCAGCAGCTTCTTGTTCCACAGGTTGTTTATGAGTAGTCCTCCTGCAGAGGCCATGTTGTGTGACCAGCAAGGCCCTGTTGGTCTGGGAAATGCTGAGCCCCTAAGTGACACAAGGACATAAAGTTGCAGAAGTTGCTGCCACCACTGCTGTTGATGGCTCTACAAATTGGCATCATGGTGAACCCAGCTGCAGGTCCCAGTTAGTCATGAAATGTCTGCTGCTCATCCTCTTCAATTATTTTGGCTTAAGGATCAGCTATTAGCCAGTGCTGGAGATGGCTTACTTACCTAGATGAATGTTTGCTTTGTGCCAATATGGTCATCTAATTATTAAATTGCCTGGCACTTGGTTGGCTCTTAAGAAGTTCCCCCATTATCTATCTATCTATCTATCTATCTATCTATCTGTCTGTCTGTCTGTCTGTCTGTCTATCTATCTATCTATCTATCTATCTATCTATCTATCTATCTAAATCCAGTATTTTTTATGTCTGTAGAAGTCTTCATAAATTGATACAATTTTTTTTTTCATTTATTTGGTTTATTAGTCAGCCTTATATGTTGCATATAGTACTTATTTTCTCTAGTATTCAAGGATGGAAAAAATATTATAGCAGGTGTAAGATAAAAAAATTATTTCAGGTACATGTAAATTGCTTCATGATTATAGAATATGTCTATTGGTCTGTGTTCGCACTTGTTTTATGTTTTCTGGTTTCTTTTTTCCAGAGGTAATAAATAGAATCATTAGTACTTTTCAATAATGGGTTTTCTCTTCTGTACACTGCATAGATAATGAATGTCAAGTTTGCGGAGTTTCGTTTTAGGTTTTGCAGTTGAGCATGTGATGTGAACCACTAGCTCTGGACCTGCTCCTCAAATCTGCATGCAGGTCATTTAAAAACCTTTGAGATGAGGGCATCATATAGTGGGGGTGGTATATTGAAGGGATTGAGCAAAGAGAACGGTTATTTGTGTGATATGACCTTCAGCTTGTGATGGATTTTCAGTGTCTAGAAGCTTGTTCAGGAGTTAATACAAGAAGTAAGAAGACTAAGAAGGAGTAATACATGATGTTAATTGGAATTGCATCACTTTTACCTCAGTGTAAGCGTAATCAGGGTCAGGTCCAAAGACCTCAAATTTCTCTGCATTTAGTTGAAGTTTTGCTATTTATTTCAGTGATTTTGAGATTTCAGCCCCGCAGTCACAATTTAGCCAGCTAAATAAGAGGCAGATTGTTAGGCATTAAACATCCACTATTCTTCATTATGCTAGTACAGCCAATAGTGCTGTATGATCAGTGTTTTACAGAGGCATTTTGAAAACCTTCATCCCAACTCTCTGTCTAGCTATGTAAATAGCTGTATTTGGATTACTGACCTTAGCAGACATGGTGTTTTCTTTTAGCAAGCCCCAAATTACACTGGGACATCTGTCACCTTGTTATATTGCAATCTCGCCTTTAGCTTGTTTTTTTTAGAACTCTGCTTTATGAATACTTTAGCTTAATGATATTATGATTTGCTGTGTACTTTAGAAGAACAGGAATAAATTGCTCTTCAGTGTTTCAAATCTAAATGTCAGTGGTTTAGCTGGAGCAATGGTATAGATTGGTACTTAAGTTGTAAAAGTTTAAGAAATTAACTGATATAGTTATTTACAAGAGATAGATCTCAGTGGTAACTTGAAATTTCTGAAAAGTAAACCTTCAAAAATGTAGAGCTGTGACACTGCTTTTAACGTTAAGATTTGTTCAACAGTTCAAGCTGCTGCTGTAATAGAAGAACATTGCTTTTTTTAATGATTGAGAAGTATACATTGTTAGTTGTGCTGCAGGAAAAAATTATGTGTACAACTCTGAAGAAAAAAACAGTCTTGCAGTGCTGGTGGTGCAAGTAAAGCACAAGTAAAGCGTTAACGTACTGTGTTTTGTAATAGCACATGCATCCTGTCAGCTCTGTGCGGTAAACTAGCCCTCTAGTTCTGTATCTTTATGAGGATTGTTGTCTCTGTATTTGAGCAATGAAGAATTACAGCATAATTAAAGGTTACATTCCATCAAACAGGAGTACAAGAGTAATTGCCAAAATCAGAGCGGTACCTTTGCTTTGAGTAGCTGTGTTTCTGGTCAGTTCTCTATGGTTGGATCCTGCAGAACTTCCTCACAAAATTCTTGATGGAAATTTGTTGTATATGACAATAGTGATAGGAATATTACTTTGAAGCTGAAATTCTGTTGAACAGTATTCTTCCTCTTATCATTTTTTCCCCTACTGCAACTAGGTTCATCATTCATGTTTCTGCAGCAGGCAAGTCATACAGTTGTTATACCACATCTTTTTTTTACATGGGAATACAGAACCATAATACTTCTGTAATGTTACAAGTCCATATATACAAGAATGCACTGTAAACATCTCTATAAAACAAAATATTTTCCCAATTTTGTTCAAAATGTGAACTTTGAAACTACTGGCTTTAGTTCTCAGAAGCACTCTAGCTACTGTTTTGCATTGTTTTATCTTTGGGAATGGTAATTTTAAGGGCTTGACAGGGATTGCTTTGTAGGTGTCTTTCTTTAAGAAACCTGCATGAGGTTATCTTTCTGACACTATGTCAGGCAGTAGGAGGGCAATCTCCATAATTACTACAACTTTTGCAGTAGAAGTAGTATCCCATTTTTATGCAGCTGATAGAACAAAGAAGGTTCTTAATTTTTTGTATTACAGAAGGTAGAAAGGAAGTGTCAGAAATAAAAGTGTAAGAATGGAAGCAAGCAGCGTAGAAATCCAGGGAGGGTTTCTTTGGATGCTGGTCTTCAACTTTTCTGTTAAACTTATTTTGCATGGAAAAAGTAGTTTCAAAAGACCACAAAAACAGTTTACCACATTTTTGCCCATCTGCTTGAGTACATAGTTTTTGCCTGGTTTGATTGGATAAATCAAATTATCAGCTGACCCACAGTGAAATGTTTAGCATTGAATTGCGTTGCATTGAATTTAGTTGGTCTGTAGTGCCATGGTGGCTCAAAGAACCTGAGGGTGCTGCTTCCACTGCAGTGGAGAGCTACGTGTTCAGGAAGACGTATGACTGTAGACCCATCATAGAAATACGTCTTGGATAAGGAGTGCACCAAATGGGGCAGGAGATGCGTTACAGTTCCTTTTAGGCATGAGCAGGCTTCAAACATAGTAGGTTTTGGTTGGTCCATCAAAACTGATTCAACAGAAAGTGCTGAACGCTTTTGTTTTGTTTTGGTTTAATGTTTCTAAGTGATTCTTGATACGATAAAACATTGGAATTTCCTGCAGGATAGAAAGATTGGGTTTGCTCTGTTACTACCCTCCTCCCCTCTCATGCCTCGCTCTGGTGTAAATCAAAGCAGAAGATGTAGATGGTCTTTTTCCTCTTATTAGAAATATTCTTTAAGAAAAGATAAGTTAATAAATGTTTGTCTGTTGCTGCAGAAAAAATGTTAAGTTTTCAGTAAGAAAGTGGGTGAGATTTTTAACTGATCTGAAAGCTGTAGCTGATTTCCTACTGTATTTTGACATTATGGCTTGTATGTCTGTTAGCAGAGGAAATAATGTTCTTTCATAGCCTTCTTAGTACAGGGAATACCCCTTTTCTTCTAATTGATGGCAAAACTGGTTGGCTTATCAATCTTTACACACTGCTGTATGTGCTTCTCTGCCTTTGAAAAGGATAATATTCATGTGGGCTAGAAAGCTTCGAACATGAGAGAATTGTGAGACGAGAAATTGAATTTCTGGCATAGTCTTCCCACAATACATTCCAGTGAGTTAAAAACAAAAAACAACAGAAACTTTGTGTTTACATGCGGCTATTGGTGATAAACTGCTTCTCAGATGTCTTGGTTGAAACTGATGGCTTAAAGACGTAGTGGTTGTTTTCTGTGTGTATGTGTTTTTTTTTTTTTTTTTAAAGAATCAATTTTCATTAAATTAAAAGATAAAAGAGGCAAATTATATTTTGTTTGGGAGAAAACAGAATTTCAGTTAAAAATGAGACATTTATGTGCAAACGGAAAAAAATAAATGTAAAGCAGACTGAATTTTGGCGTTTGCCATGGAACACTTCTTGGATCATTCAGCCTTTACGATTACATTACATAAAAATGTGCATCACAAATATAGTTTTGAAAAACTCCAGTAGAATAGCAGAGATCATAACTTCTAAAACTTGATACTGGCAGCACTAACAGAAAGTGCAATAACATCCTTTGAAATTGTTCAATTTGTGTTCAAGCTGAAGCTGATTTGCTCACTCTGCTTTATTTGCCATCCTAGTTTTTTCAGAGATTTGTTATGAAAAGTGTTGTGAAACAACATAGTAGAAAGCAGAGCTTTACTTAAAAGTTTCTTTGATTTTATGGCAAGTTCAAGACCTAATGAACAGCATATCTCTGTCAAACTGGCAAGAAATCAATAACATTTGGCCATTAGCCTGCTGCAAAGGAAAGATCAGGATGCTGTTTTGCACTTCTTAAGCCAAGTCTTTATAGGATTTATTGTGGAATAGCAACACCACTACTGTCACGGGAAGGTTTTCCTGTTCAAAGATGATCTCCCTCAGGAACTGAAAATCTCTTTGTTTATTCAGGTTAGCTTGAGAAATCTACCACTGCTGGGGATGAGGCTCAACATAGGGAGCAAAATTTGAGGTTGCGTAAGAAGGAGGAACGTAAAATATTCTCTTTGTGGAAAAGAAACAGAAAATCCCCTTGTTCTCCATACAATTTACTGTTATCTGGGAGAGTGAAAGGGATGGCTGTACTTTTCTGCTCCCTCTTTCTCAACTATTTTATGACTCTGTCTTCTCCAAAATGAGAGAGAGGAGCAATGAAGATGTTGAGGGGCCTGGAGCCCAAGTCTGATGGGGAGTGGTTGAGGGAACTGGGGCTGTTCAGCCTGGAGAAAGGAGACTGAGGGGAGACCTGATCGCTGTCTACAGCTACCTGAAAGGAGGTTGGGGGGGGTTGGTCTCTTCTCCCCAGTAATAAGTGATAGGATGAGAGGAAATGGCCTCAAGTTGTGCCAGAGGAGGCTTAGGTTGGATATTAGGAAAAAATTCTCCACAGAAAGAGTTGTCAGGCATTGGAACAGGCTGCCCAGGGAAGCAGTGGAGTCACCATCCCTGGAGGTGTTTGAAAGATGGGTAGATGGGGTTCTTAGGGACATGGTTTAGTGCCAGTGTTAGGTTAATGGTTGGACTCGATGATCTTGAGGGTCTTCTCTGACCAACGTTATTCTATGATTCTATGATGCCAGCTCAGTATTGCTCTTGGTTCTCACTGTCACCAGCTCCTTGCAGGAAGCGATGTTTGACTGGCAGTCATGTGTATGCTTTGAAAATTCTCAAATCATGTACCTGTGCACAGCAGGATCAGCCTTTACTGCTGCCCGGATTTTGTGCTGGCCAGTCTGACAGCAAAAGTGGCTCGATTGAGGTGACGTGGCCATGGTCACTGAGCCAAGCAGCACCTGTGACTCTGAAACTGAGTTCTGCTCTGCTCTTGACAGCTTTGTTATGAGCCTGCCCTGGTAGTTACTGACTTGCTGCAGAAAGTGTTCCAGAAAGTCTATAAGGTAAAATAGTAATAATTTAAATGTATGTAGTACAAAATGCCCTAACAAACTGCATTGTTTAGGGAGTGGAACCATGCTGCATGCACCTCATCCTGAGAAACAAAACAGAGGATGGTCTCAAAAGACCTGGAAATGTCTCATTTATCGGAGATGTGCTTCCAGAGGTCAGTGTTTACCAACACAGTGCTGGAATACTCACATCAGATGGAAAGGGAACTCATGTCTAGCATTAATAAAAAGGTTCTTCAACTTTTCTATCATAAAGCGTTTGGTAAACACACTGTGCAAAAAAAAAAAAAAAAAAAAAAAAAAAAAAAAAAAAAAGCATCTACGCCTGTTTGATTGACACCCAGAACTGTTGTAGCTCCAGAATTCAAAAAAGTTGATTAAAGCATGTAATCAGTAAACAGATTTTTGAAAGTAGGTCTGTAACTCCTTCTGGTATATTTGCTTTAAGCCTGTTTTATTTCTACACAAGCTAAATAGTAGCACACAAAAGATAGTTTTGTTTCACAAGTATAGCTTTGTTTCACATGTAATCTCTGAAGTAAGAAGATGCCTGCCATAATGTTCTACACCTGGACAGAGACAGCATTTTTAGACTACATTGTACAAGCTCAATTTTCTTGAAGAGGTGGAAGTGGTACTGAAATGATGAAAAATGGTATTCGTCGCCAAAGAGAGGCAGTGGGACAAATAACGTTAGTGCCTTTTGAAGGTGTTTTGCCAGGATGCATGTATCTTGCAAAGCTTTTACTGAATGCTTTTACATCTCTAACCTCTTCCACAAAAAGTTTTGGTGTTTTCTCCTCCATGCAAACTCCTTAAAGCAAGCTGCAGGTAATACAACCCTGCCTAAATGAATGTCATGAGCTTTGGATATGAACGTCCTTACTGTGGGAAACCAGTATCTCTGAAGATGGAGAGCGGCTGAGAGTCAACCGGGAAAATGTTCTCTTCCTTGTTTCCCTGGTTATGGCAGTCCCCTGCTGTGATGTCTTTCAAACACCTGGCTGTGGAGGATGAAGAAACACACTTTCTCACACTCATAGGTTCAATGAAGGTTTTCTTGGTGTTTGAACGGGAAGGAGGTCCTGCCAACGAATATTAGCAGTGGTCCAGCAAAATCTGTGGCCATGTGTGAATAAAAATGTGGGGCTCCTGCCCCCAGTACAGCTTAAAGAGTAAGAAATAGATTCTGGTTACTAACCTAAGTAACTTTCCATTGCTTTGTTTGTACAAGCCTTGTTGTTTGATTAATAGTGGTAGAATGACAAGTGTGATTAAAAACAGAGCACTCACAACCAATTTTCAGGGAAGCTAAAATCCATGCCTTCTTGAAAAGATGTGAAATGTTTCTGTGCTGTTATCAGAGAACATGAGTAATCATTGATTGACTTAAAAAGCAAATATCAACATTTCCTTGCTATGTACATGACATGAATTTGGACAAAAAATCAGGTAAAATTTCCTAGTGTTTCAAGTATTTCACATTGCATAAACTTCAAAATCTTTGTTACTAACAGAAAGTCTAGCAAATATATCACAGCTATCATGATTTGGAGATCTGAGAAAAACCTGAAAACACGTACTATAGTTGTAGTTGAGTAAATAACTGAAATATATATGTCTGCGTAAGTAGATCTTTGATAGTAAATACAGTAAGATGAGGATCCCATTTCTAATGCTACTGGGTTTATAGCCTGGATATAAATATTTTTATTTTACGCAAACCATGAACACATTTCAGCAATCTCCAGCCAGATTTTGAAAAACTATTTTCAGCTCACTGCTTCTATAGTACAGTTCAGTTCTCACTGTTCATATAAGATGTTAGTGGATGTGACACTCTTGTCAGTGTGAGGTTTTCATTTATACGTGCAAGGTGGGTTAGTTGGTTGGATTGCTTTTGGTTTACTGGTACAGCATGTCTAAACAGCTTCATCAGTTAAGGAAATTTCAGTGAATCCTCATATAAAACCAGGGGCTGACAATGGATAGACAGAAGTTGAGATAATACTACTGAGGATTAGGGAAGGATTGTCTTACAGACTGAATCATCTTAATTGTTACTTGGCCAAGGTGAGGTGTGTGTGATTTTTTTTTTTTTTTTTTTTGGCCATTGATGAAAATTGGAGAACTTAATTAAAGGATAGCAGTTAAAAGAATGTGTATGGAAATGTAATGAGATTTGATCCAAATGTTTCTCAGTGGGTGAGATATGGCAGGACTGAACAACTGGGTTTTTGATGTCCAGACATGAGGTAACCACTTTCTTGCTCTTTGTATCTGAGTGTACTCTGCACACTCAGGTGATTTTGAGACAGAGCAGTCCAAACCGTTGCCTGCTAAGTCTTGAATGTCCAGGTGTGCTAATAGGCTTAGTTATAGTTCCCTGCAAATGGGCAAGCACTACTTTTCTACTTACAGTCTTTATGGATGAGGTTGGGAAATGTAAGCTTAAGGAAGAACTTGTTTCTTATGTGAGTTATGGTTAGAGAAGCACTGTTTTCACCCCTTTGGAGTGCATGGGCTTCTTGGATGCTGGTCCTTGTCCTGTTGAGTTTGGTCCAGTTTGGTGAGTAGACCAATGAGTGCTCCTTTTGGTGGACTATGAGTAAATAGAAGGTGGAGGTCTAGGCAGAAGAACATGCTTCTGGTGCTGGAATACCCTTCTCTTGCTTAAAACTAGATTCTGTCACTTTTCTTCCCAAGCTTTTTACTAGGTTATATCCAGTCTCCAACCCCTAAGGCTAGTTAACCACAGAGTAGGGCTATCAGTGAGTGTGTTGGCACCAAGAAGACATTTTTCCAAGACATAAAATCATTCAGGTTTGATAGGCAGTTTTGAAAACATTGCATGTGGCTCTTTGCAGTGGTCTTTTATTTTCCATCAAAATCCAGGCAGTCTCTGGTCCTGGCAAGTGGTCTGTGCCAGCCTTGACCCTCACCTCACAGAATACTGCAGTTGATTGGAATTTTGAGTGTTTGTTTTTTCTGAAACTGTTTATAGATAGAAATGATTATATATAACAGAGATGTAACAAGGTCTAGGATGTGCTGACTTCTTCTTGCTTCCCTATCATGTGTTGGCTCACTTCAAGAAGAGAAGCTCTGTTTATAGCAATTGTGAGCTGAACTCATTTACAGCAGATCTATATTTGAGCATCTTTGCACTTGTCCTTGTGTCTATAATGGGCACCATAGTTCTTACCTTGTAGAGGAGTTAGAAAATTAGTTGCTGCCTGTGAAGAGCTTTAAAAATGACAGATCCTGTGTTTGTATCCACTTCCTAGAAATTAGTACTTCAAAACTACTTGTTCTATGAAAATTGTTTATGTGCATGATTTGGGGTAGTTATACCTTTTTTTTTTTTTTAAGTATGTGATCGTGTTTACTGAGACACACAGACTTCGCTCTTGCAATACACACTGTATGGACCCAGTCTTCAAAAACTGAGGCCCCTTATATAATTTCATTATTTACCAGTTTAGTCATTATCTAAAACCAAGCCACATGGTCTTAGTAGTGAAGGTGATTTAATACCTGGAGCAATTGTACATGGGCTTAGGTAGGTTTTTCATTACTTTTTATGTGAGAATTGATTAAAGAGGTTCTGGGGCTCATCTTGATCCTTGTGTGTTTGATGCAGGAGCTGTCTAGTGAGGTTTTTTTGGCCTATATTACATCAGTCATCAGACTAGAAGGTTATAAACGACTCTTCCAGCCTTTAAAGTCTGATCTTTTAATTAAAATACAGGGATGTCTTTCGCAGAGCAAAACAAATACTGAAGTATTTTGTAGCTGAATTAATACGGAGGAGCTCTCCATCATTATCAGATTTCAGACAGGAAAGTTGGATGGCAGGCGCTCTGGCTGCTGTTTGGACAAGGAGGGCAAGGCTGTCAGTACACAGAGAAAGGTTACAAAAAAGGTGAAGGAATGGGACATAGCAAAAAAACCCCACAGACACCAACAACTAAACAAAACCCCCAAAAAGCCCAACACCCCAAAACCAACCAACAAAAAACCAAACAAACACCCGAAACACAAAAACCCCAACAAGTAGTCAAACTCCTGAACAATACATAAAGCTGCCACTGATTACATGATTCCCTTTTGTCTCTTTCTATCCATTTGCCACATCTGTCCTTTCTTTGTCACTTAGAACAGCCCAGTTTTCTGCTAATACAGCTGTACTGTGCTTAAGTGTGTGGTAGGGCTGTAATCTTGAATCCCTTTAGCTGTGGCACACTTGAGGCAAGACCAGAACTCTGGAAGGGACTAATTCCCACCTTTTTGGCCCCAGTGGAAAGACAGCTAATGACGCAGGAGAAGTGGAGGTAGACCAAGAAATGAGGAACTGTGCCCCCAGCCTCCATGCAGGAATCATGTAAGAATCAGTAATAATAATGGGATTTCCATGCTACTTTTCCATCATTTGCACAGGAGTAATACTGAAGATCATGGTCCCAATGTCTACCTGGCCATCTGTTGAACTCTCCACATACAGGTTGAATGTGTGTGTCCTGAAAATGTCTCAAACTATAATTAAAGCTATCTCTTTAAAAGAAACAAATGAAGAACTATCTCTCTAAAACTGACTCGATGATGCTGAGGGTCTCTTCCAGTTGAAATGATTCTGTGATTCTTTCACAGGAGCTGATTTTACCTTTGCAAGCATAAGGACAATATTATAAAGAAACTGAAGACTGGAAAGGATCTGAGGCAACATGTGGTATCACAGTTGCTAAAATGTAGATGTTTTATTGATAAGCAAGGTCTGCAAATTTGAGTCATTTTTCCAGTGCTTGGGAGGATGAGAATCCTAGGAATGGGACTGAAGGCATACAGCAGTGAGCAGAGGGATGGATACCTATACCATTAAATGTTGGGAGAAATTCTGCCTGCCTCTTGGTTTAGGCTGGTTTTGTTTGGCTGTGGTTCATAGAAAACAGTTTTCACTTTATGGAAATTTAGTCTATAGAAAGTCTCTTCAGGGCACAGCTAATGCATCAGTCAGCTCAAGAAGTTAGATGTAGAGATGTATCAGTATGGGTCCCATAAGACCTTACATGTGGGAGGAGAGACGGAGGATACACTGGAAGGCAGCATTTATGGGAGCGCTGTGGGTGTTCATTAGTTAATACACTGGCATTGGGATGCGGCCTTCCAGGTCCCTAAATTGTTAGGTGAGGGGATTTGTACATTGCTCTGCTAGACTGGGGCACAGTGGTAGAGTGCAAGTCCCAGGCTGGTTGCCAAAAAGCCTTTAGGAATCCTGTCTCATATCTGGAGTTGACAAAGAAATGAGAAGCTTAACCTGACTGTCCTGGATCTCAGTCCCATACCTTCATTGTAGGCCTGATTTCTGTTCACTGCAAGGCACTGGAGACAGCAGCAGTGATGAATGTTGCGAGAAAAGGGAAGATGTCCTGCAGTTAGGTAATGCACAGCCTTCTAGGAGAGCAGCTTGTGGTTTCTGGCAGGAAATTCCCACTGGACAATGTCAAGTGCATTTTGAGTTGATGGTACCCTTTTTCCGTTTATTATTAGTGAATGATTTAGCTGTGCTTACTGTGCTGCATCAGCTTCTGCAGGCTTTACTTTGTGAAACTTTATTTTGTGTGGCAGAATTTTTCTCTGTTGGTGAACTACAGATGAAGTACAAATGGTCGGCATTGAAAAAATAGCAGATGGGGCTGTATTAGCCTGATTGTCTCATCCATGAAAACAAATGCTATAACTGTTGTAATTTGGCAGAATTTTAATGCAAGTCAGCAGAGTTGCAGGAGAATTAAGGTCTAGAGTGACCTTTGTGTATTCCTTGAGTTCTGTTTTACATGCAAGTTGGGTATGGTATTTTTTATCAATATAGTAATTTTATAAAACTGTTGATTGCATATTTAAATATAATGATCTCAGAATGCTGTTGCTTTTGGCCCAGACAATATTTGCAGAACAGCTCAGTAAGGTGATTCACTGTCAGATGCCAGAATAGATTTTATGCGGCAGGTTGAATCTTGATTAATCCAATATTGGTAAAAGAGGGAAGGCAATGGTACATTGTGTCTGCCATAAATTTCAAGGTGTGTGTATATATATATCTGTGTGTCTGTGTTTAACCAAAACCCAGAACAGATACCACAGCCCGTCTCAGAATCTCCTCACTGTGGGAGATGGAGATACAAAACAATGCCTTCTAACGTGTTCTTGAGCCAGTAGCTTGGCAGACAAAAGCCCTATTCTCATTTACCTCTAGAAGTTTCTTCTCTGTAGTCTTGTTCAATACCAGATTTCTATCTACCAGGGGTGATGAAATAACATTAAGATAATAAAAAACCCCTTGATCCCTGGGTGACACCACAAAGAAACACAGAAGCTGAAATACTGCAGTGGCTCTCTACCAGTTTTGCAAATCACCTTTTTTTTTAAAAAAAAGAATCAAAATCAAAACCAATATATGCAAGAAAATACCAGACAATTCGTGAAAAGCCAGCACTTAATGAAAATGCCAGTGTATCTTGTTTATAATACAGTGTGAAGCAATTTAAAGGATTTAAAAGACTTGCATACCATCAAGTGAAGTTTTAATTAGTTCCTGTGAGACTATGAGAAAGGCTTTATTTGAGTGGACCAAAGATCCAACTAGCCTAATACCCTGTCTCACACTGTGGCCATGAGGACATGCCGAGGAAGGCATCAGCTCAGATATATATTTTACTTTTCCTTTCCTTCTCCTCTGAGATGACTTTAAGCTTCCAGTCATTTTCAGCTACAAGGCTGTTTGAATTCTGAATATGTGAATTCTATGTCTTCAGTAGTCCATAATTTCTGTACAGTGAACTCTCTAGTCTCCCTGCAATCCATGAACACTTACTACGTTTACCACTTCCTTTGTCAAGGAGCTCTACCAGCTTACTACCAGTTCCATGAAGAGCCACTTATTCTGTTTGTTTTGAAGCTGGTTTCTATGACATTCACGTAATAGTTTTGTTTGTTTGTTTGTTTAATTGGAAGAAAAAACAGAGCAATAGATCCCTGTCTTTCCATTCCGTATCTCTGTGATTTTGTAGGTCTATGTTGTATCCCCAAAGTTGTTCCTTTCCTTGTACTGAAGAGTCTCAGCTTATGTTTTTACTTATACGGCTATCTGATTTGTACATATGCAAACCTTTCCATACCACTTTTGTCTTCTTCTGAACCTTTCCAATTTTATGTTGCACCTTCTGTGATGGGAGGTCCAAAGCTACTAACAGTATTCCAGATGTTTCGTAGTGTAACAGACTTGTCTACTATGGTTTGCTTTTTTGTCAGCAGTGGGCAGGTGTTTCTGTGGAACTTACCTCAGAATATGACTTCTGAGTGGTAGTACCAAGCACAGAGCCCATCTTTTCACCTGTGAAGCCTGCAGTGTTTTTCCTCGTGCATGTCACTTTACATTTGCATACAATGAATTCCATCTGCCGTTTTGCTGTCCAGTAATTCAGGCATGTTGAGTCTGCAATTCTTCATAATAGGTTCTCATCATTACTGTCATGAATAATTAACAAAGCTTGTTATCCTTTGTAACGACTGTCCCAGTCCTCAACGCAATTCCCTGAGGAAGCCCTGTGATGACCTTCATTTATTGTAAGAACTGACAGATGATCCAATATTCCAGTTCTGTTTCTTAGCATTTGATCAGCCTTTTTTTCTTCTTTTTATCCATGAATGGACATTTTTATTGTAAGCCCGAGATGCTTAAGCATTTCCCTAAAAATCTGTCAAAAGCATTTTGAACACCATGTCATTGTAATCCAAATGCTTGTTGACCCCTTCAGAGAACTCCCGTAGATTTAGAGGAGATGTCATGTTTTTACAAAAGACATACTGACTCTTTCCAAGTACATCGTATTAATTCTGATGTCCACTAATCTTGTTCTCATTATAGCTTCTCCTAATTGGTGTGATACAAACATGAAGTGCATTTACTTCCTAGATCTCCCTGGAAACCTTTTAAAAAATGGTCACGGTTTTCACCCTCCTGTCATTATTCCATTCTCATGCTAATTTAACAACAATGGGCTAAGAATTTCCAGCCTGTGCCAGTGGCACAGCAAGTCAAAATGGGGCAAAACCCAGCACTGATATTTACCTTCACTTGACTCAAGGCACAATACTCTACTTCCCACTAACGTGCTGCTGATCCAGTGATGCGGAAGGATTGTTGTCTTCTCCTCAAAACATTTCCCTCACCCCTATACACACATCCTTTTGCACTTGTTCCATTTTAGGGATACTGTCTTCTTCCAAACATATTCCATTATTTTACTTCTCTTACTGCAGGATGGAAGACATACAGAATACACATAATGTTTTGTACTGAGAAGCTGGGCAAAATACTGCCAGTAGCACACCTCTGAAAAATTCATGTCCTGGAGTAGTACAAGCTGCTTTGATTTAGACTACAGTTTGCTGCTTTTCCTTCAAGGATTATTGAGAATGCTTGAATTGCTGCAGTCATTGTCCTCTTCTGCCCAATAATTTACTGGCACTTAAGATTGCATACAGGTTTCCAGATTCTGAAATGAAATGTCTTTTGAAGTCAAGAATGAGAAATATTTTTAGCGTGTTGTCTTAAATTTTAATTAAGTGCCTCGCCCACCTTTTTTACCCTCAAAGGTTTTTAACATGCCCTTGTAAACACCAGATAGTGAATATAAGCCTTATAGATACAGCGAATGATTGAGCTTCCTTATGAATCGTATTGAAGACAGACATTTGTTAAGACTCGTATTTTTTGGTAGCAATTTTGATACCCAAACAAACATTTCATGGTTGTTTTGCATTTAGTCTCCATTCTTACCAGTATAGATGGCTGGAATTTTCTTTTTAAATGACTCTTGACGTTCTGGCTTGAATGATTAACGCAAAACTGTGCAATAAGTCACTGAAAGATCAGGAAACGGTGTCTAATGAGGTCACACACCATTTAAGGTTTAAAAATAGTATTTTTATAGTATAGTAGGAAGAGAATTAAGAACGTTTTATGTTTAGTAAAAAAAGTTTAGGGAAAAGCTGTTCATAGGCAAGTTGCTTTTACCACACTGTAATAATTTACAAGCCCACAATACAAAAGATCTCATAGTCACCATGAAGTCCTTTGAAATACAGTGTAAAGGCTGTATACCATACTGATGGAAGGGTAAGCTACAAAACCACTGTTGACACGTGCATCATTTTTCCAGTATGAGTTTTTCCATCCAGACCTTCAAAGCTGACCACATTTACATGGAGCTGAGGGCAGGAGCTTGCAGTAGGAATTGTCAAGCAGTGTTATTATCTAGAGTAGCATCTTTTCTGCCTGTGACATATAGGAGCACCACCGAGGAAAGGTGAGTACTCACTCTCCTTGGTCGTTCAGTGTTTCAGTAACTCTGAATCGTCACAAGTATCACCACTAACTTAAAGATGGAAAAGACACATTGGGTTACTACTACTTGGGGATGAAAAGGAATAAACAATGAAACAAATGTAGTGGTAAGTTGTCAGGGCATAGGAGATAAGAGAGAGGATGGGAGATGTTCTCTGAGGTTTCCATGTGAGGTGGAGGGATGAGAACAAGCTATGGGACCATCCCCATGCGTTGGAGAGTGCGGTGACTCTCACTTCATGAACAGCAAATGATCTGGTCACTCATGCGGAGAACAGCATTCTGCTGCCAGGACATTTAGTCTTAAGGGTGTCTGCATTGATGGAAACTCTACCTCACTATACCATAAAAGAGGAGATTCTTTTATAGGATGATTATAATTGGGAGGTTGTTTTGTTCTGTTTTGTTACCAGAACAGTGCTTGTTTTTCCCCTTGGAAGGCATGGCAATTTCAGAGCTTCTGCTGTTTTATCTTGAATCCAGCCACTATCTGGAAAGTTTTATAAAGACCAAGTTGTGGTGTGAACTGCTGTCAGTAGGGAGCCCAGCAGAATAACCAGTGTACTCTGGTACAGGACTTCTTTCATTCATTGTTTTTATCTTGTTCCAGTCTTATCCCTGAGCCAGAGGTGCCCATCAGCTCATTGCACAGCCTTTCATTTTCACTGTGGGAAGAAACTCTGATTAGCATGAGATACAAGTAGTGTAGATGATGTAAATGTGTCCTACAGTTCTTAAATATTTACTATCACAACTTAGTGAAACTAACAGTGTGTATACAGGAAGGTGGTTTTTACCTGTTCTGTAGAAATTGCAGTGATGTGGAAGGCAAGCTGCTTAGCAGGTTGAGTGGCCACACTAAAATTATATATCTGTCTGTATACATATAAAACCAGATATGTATGTGTATAGGCCCACTCACAGGCATAATCAACTTGAAAATCTAATAATGTGTCACAGATACCACCTTATTATCTGTAGTAAATTATTTTTGTAAATAAGCAACATTTATTTAAACAAGGGAATTTGAGGATTGCTTAGGGGTTATTTTTAGAGGCATGTTATGATATTTTGCTTGCAGTTTGCTTATTCTAGACTTAACTACTTCTGGGTAAATGATGTGATAGTTGGTGCTGATGCTGGAGTGCAATATGTACGTTTGAGTGTGGAGGAGGTAGGTGATTTTTAAAATAGCTTCTCAAAACAAAAGCTTTTTATAATTTAGCTTTTGTTTCCATTGGGTCCAGTCCTGCTGTAGTAGCCCTCTAAGTCTGAATTTGTGCATTTCCTTGGTATAACTGTTTACAGCATGCATGTCACCATAGTAACTGTGCACCTCTGAATCTAAATTCTGTGACATGAGATCACTGCAAGTCTTAACTCAAAAGAAGTCTGAGTTATCTTACTTTAAAATAAAAAGTAGAGAGAGCTGTGATACTGTGTTTCTCTTTAACTTGAATCTCTACACAATGGGATTAAATCCATTGCTTGTCTACGCTGCTGTCTCTATTCCGATTTTACATGTCAGCAGCTTTATGAAACACAAATAGCTTGTTACATAAAATGCGGCACCAAATGGTATGATTTATCTTTAAGTATACTTTTAAAAAAACACTACTCTGGTCTATAAACAGAGCACATTTGTATGTAATCTTGCTTCACTTTTTACTGTCTTGTAAATTGTTTTAATCTGCACTGTTCTTATCTATTACTGTTATGGAGAATCCTATGGACCTGTTTAAATGTTTCTTTCTATTTGTGGCATTCAGGTTTAAGTGATATGCAATGTGGAAAAAACATAGTTTTATAGGATTGTTCTTTTAATGTTTTGTTGATCCTCATCTGGCCACTGGAGTTGTTTTGTTTCTGAAAGTTAATGAAGCTAAGCATGGACTTTCTTTGGATAGGCTGTTAGATGTGAATGCTTCTTCTTGTTTTGCCTTGTTTCTATTTTGATGGTCTGTTGCTAATCCTGCAGTACTTGTGGTCTTCTGTAAGAAAAGTGTTTTGTATATACAAGTAACAATTTTTAGCAAATGAATATTATGCTCAGATGAATAGTTTTGTCTTTATGGAATGCCATGATAGGTACTCATGTTACCAGCAAAGAAACCAAATGCTCAAGTGTACCCAGGTGCACAGAGGCAGCTTGGTTTTGTAAATGTGGGGTCCCCAGGCACAGACCTCTGTGCAAATACAGGTGCACAGGCAGTGGCAGCGGTGTGAACCGGGTGCATCTGGGGTGTATTGAACCTGCTGTGTACGCGCTGCGCAGACGGCTTGTGTGCTGCGTGTGCACAGCAGGGTGCTAGATGTTTCAGAAGGGGCCAATAAGTGGCTGAAACCATCTCTCTTTATATGAGCAAAATTCACTATCAGTGTTGACGATGTCTGCTGCCAGTTCTCTGTAGGTAAAACTCCATCCCTTCTGTTTCTGTTTGTGCTTGTGCCCCTCCTGCCTTGGAAATGGCTTTTAATTCTGAGGTGGTTTATGTTTGCTTGGTCTCCAGTATGGTGTTTGGCTCAGAGGGGCTTTTTCAACTGAGCTGTGAGCTTGACGAGGAAAGCAGAATATTTGTTGACATCACCTCAGGTATCCTACTGCTGTACACAATAGCTAATGGAGTGGGAGAGTGCAAATTATGTACCTCGCTGGCTGGAGTGAGTTTGGAGTTTGCAGTTAGATCCCAGAGAGTAATTGCTGCCATGTGCGGTTATATTTGGTTCCCTGTTAACCAAGGTGAAGGTGGAAGAGGGGGTGAGAAATTCCAGGTAGTGAGGAGAACCGAGTGATCTGGTACAGAGCTATTTAGCTATAAGAGCTTCTGAATCACATCTGACGTAATAACCAGATGGTTATATATGGGCAGGTCCCTCACTGGTCCCTCTGCCAGTGGAACAGCTGGCATTTAGGTAGAATATTTTCTTACCTATTTTCATCTGAATTAGAAGATTTCTGTTTGCTGCCTGGCTGTGTTAGTATGCAAGCTATGCAAGATAAGGTTGTAAGTGACCAACCTTGTAAAATGGGTTTTAGGGTATATGACTGGGGGTTCACCCCTCCACGCTAGATATTGGTATTATTTCTGCATTCTGAAAGCATCAAGAACTTTCCTGAAATTCTGTGTTCTACGTAATACAGCATGGGCGAAGTCCTTCACGTAAGAAATGCCGTCAAAGAATATGACACTTGTGTTTCTACATTCTTCTGAGGATGTGGTGGCAGTACCAGATTTGGTGTCCCATGTGACCATCTAAGAAAAATCTTAGGTGAAAAAATGCAAGGGAAAAAGAACTACAGACACCCCACTACACTGTTGTATTTGAATGTAGAAGCTGCTTAGGGAATTATATTATGTTGGTTTGTATGTGCGAGCTTAAGAACAATAACTCACAATAAGTATCATGAAAGCTATTACCTTGATATGCAGGGGAATATGTTAAGGATACAGTTTCAACTTCAATCTACATGTCATGACTAAGAGCTTAGAACACATCTTCCTAGGTTGGCAATGCTTTGGGCTGTGTTTAAAAAGCCAGATTTTTAAAATTTGTATTTTATGTATCTATTTTGTTTAAAAGAATTCCTGAACTTTTTTTCTTTTGTTCTAATTTGCAGCATTACTTTACTGTTCTTTTTGGCCATGAAGGGCAGAAGCCACTGGAGCTCCGTTGTGAGGATGAAGTTGATGGAGACGAATGGGTAGAAGCTATTCACCAAGCTAGGTACGAAACTTAATTTTTAATCCTCAGATCCATTTTATTGTAAATAATTCGATAATAATTTGAAAATCTAAATTCACTCTCCAAACAGAAATAAAGGTTCCAGTGCATTAAATGTGTATCACTTGCAATTCATGGGTATGTTACTGGAAAAATGCCTTTATTATTCACGCTTATATCACTGTATTTTATTATTCATGCTTATATCACTCTATTTTATCATTCATGAGTGATTGTGTTCTAACTGACATTAGTTCAAGAAGAATATTCTTTTATTGGAAGCAACTTCTAGCATTAGTCCTCTGTTAGAAGCAAGGTGTGTTATATGAATGAAGAAATAAGTGATCTGCCAAATGAATAAAAAGCTCTTATACAGAAAAAAACATAAGAAAGAGGAGGTCGAACCATTAGCATGATAAAGCGCAAGAAATAAAATTTCATCTCCAAAATGGAAGTCCTGAACAACAATCAGTCCTGCGAAAAGGGACATGGTAGGACTTTCAGCTATGCAGTAATCTTTCCTGAGAAAAGATCTGTGTGGCGAATGGGCAAGGTTTGCAGTATAATCTAAATGAAAATTGTCTAACGGAAGGTTTGGGAAAAGGGTTGCTGAGGCAAATGTCTTTGCTGAAATGCACTTTCTCCAGCCTCCTCTCATAGACATTCACCTCATCTAATCTCCAGTGCCATGGTAACGCACAAGGAACCAGGCAGTTGTCTGAGTTGCTTAGGACATGAGCCATGTAAACAGAAGTGATTTTGCTTTATAACTAAAAATGAACATTGCCAGCTAGTAGTTTTTAATTTAGAACTTGTGAAATGAGGACTTGAAGCTCTGGGTCTCGTGTCGCCTGGGTGTCCAGTCTTTGGATCTGCATCCTCTTTTAGGGTTGGCACCTAACTGAATGGGGTCTCATTTCTGGGAAAGCACCAGCTGGGCTGTGTTGTTAGGTGAACCACGTTTTGCATGGTAGCCCTCCCAGAGATCGCATTATTTCAGGATTTGAGAAGCTGTGAGGCTCTGGACTCTCAGTCCATCCTGGGAGAGTGTGACCACTTGCAGACAGTCCTTTATCACCTTGTTTCTGGATCTGAGTCAATTTCTTTTGAGGAGTAGGACTCAAAGCAAGGCAAGAAAGGTGCCTGAATTTTTGCCTTGTGGCAAGGGCATTCAGGGGAAGTAGTTCCCTGTTCTTGGGATAATCTTCTTCTTGTCCATTGCCTGGTGTAAAAGACATGTAAGCAAGAAGAGCTTTATAACACCGAGTTAAAATTTCCCTCTGAGTAGTTCAGTCTGTAAAAGTGTTTTCAAGGCAGAATGTAACAGAAAATTAAGCAAATATTAAACAACACGTAGTTGAAAATATTGACAACTTAAACTTGCTAAAAAGAAGTTAGTCGTGAGTTTCAAGGTGGGGGTGGTTGAGTTTTGACTCCACCAGAGAGTTACCACGGCAGCCTTCAGAAGACAACCGGGTCTCTGTTGTAAGCAAGATCAGTCTTTGTATCTCTCTCCTTTTTGCTATTCGACTTTTCCCTCTTTATTTATGCCTGTCTGAAATGAAAGTCGTAATAATATCAAACTGTGGACATGACTGTGAGGGATATTCTCAAGGTCCTATTGTCATTTGAGGGGTTTTCTTAATTTACTTTTCTGCCCAAATATCTGAATTTCTTAGGGAAATTTTCCAGGTACCTGGACATGGATTTTCTTGTGCCAGTATTCTTTTCTTGAACAAAATATCAACAAGTGACAAAAATAATTTTGAAATTTAATTGTGAAACATACAATGTTGTACACTACTGTGGTTACCTCATTGTTCCAATGCTTTTCTACTTCAGTGGAAAGTGCTTTTAGTTGCTTTATATCATGTCTAGCAAAACAAGTTCAAGTTGTGCAATTAATTTCATAACCATTGGGTTTTTTACCAAAGATATATATAACAAGGACACGAAAATAGTGGGTTTAGACTCTTGCAAAAGTTTTTTCTTGCCTATTTATTTAAACAAAATTAAACAGGTTTGCTTCAGGGATTAAATTTTGCCTGCATCATGAGTTAGACTTTTTCCTTTGAATTTTTATTTTTGACAAATTGGACAAGCTTTTGCATCTTCTTCAGTGTCACTGTTCATTTGAGACTAGCCTAAGACATTTCTGACCCTTTGCTCAAGTTTTTGTTTTGAATTGTTAAATGAAATTTTGTGTAGCCCTTAGAAGATACTTTTTGTGTCTCAGGTAAAAATTCTAGGAGGTGTTGAGTACATTCTCCCTACCCTTAAACTTAAAATAGGCCTGGGAACATCTTGTTCTGTGTGAGTATGTTGGCATTTGTGAAATGGAAGTATTTAATTGCTTTGTGGAGGGCCTCATCGTCATGAGTAGCTATGGTAATCCATGTTTTAGCTGAGAAAAAAGTTGAGGGTTTTTTTTCTTTTTATTTCCTTTTTCCTTTTTTTCCTTTTCTTAGATTGATGCAGACAAAAGTCTAATTTTGGATTGCTTTTCATGACTTTTTGCCAAATACGTCTTTGCAGGCTTCAAAATCTCTTCCATGTTTTATTTATTTTTCAAGTTATTAACAGACTGTTGAAAAAGTAACACTTACAATCTCACTGCACACCGTGTCCCACTGTGGATAAATTGGTCTTTTATTTGGATACAAATTTGTAATTAAATGACTTTCTGCTATGTCATTGTCCATTTTTTTCTTCAAAAAGATTCCACTGTGTGTGGGATGCTACTGCTTATCATTTGGGGGGTACCATGCACGCTCTCGAGAGCTGACAGGCTCTTGCATGCTGTGGTGAGATGCTTCATTTCTTATGTTCCTGTGCTTAGTGCCCTCTCTTCATGAGCAAGAGGTGGTCTGGCTTGTGAGCTTGCAACAGGAGATGAAATTCAGTGTATTTTAGAGGGACTCCATTACGAACTCCACATGCATACCTGATTTTCATCCCTTTCTATTTTACTTGAATTCTCAGTGTTTTGAGTTCTCAGTAATCCAGGGTGGCGGAGCAAGTTTTGCATCTCCCAGGTTACATTTCTGGGCTGCAGGATTTATTCTTGGCAAATCTGAAGTCCTCCATCAGTGACGGCATGTGGAAGTCCTGTCCTGGGCTTTGTGCCAGAATTTGGTCTCTTCTTATTAAAACTGTTTCCCCCTCAATACGCTGAGGTGGGCTTTTCACTGTCTCTTAGAAGTTCTTCTATAGTTCTAATTTTTTTTTGCATTTAACTGAAAAATTTTTACGCTTTTTTGATATGGTGCAGTTCTCATCAAATTTCTTGGCCTTTTCTACTTTAGCGTATTAGAAAGTCTTAAATTAATTGTTTCAGGCCATAGTTTCATGTGTGTTTTAGTCCTGCATAATCCCACATTGCTGCTGAAGGAAGCAGCTGTCATTCTTGTAAGTCAGCCTTTCATTCCCACACCTTTAGTAACCCTTCTCTCGTGCAGGCACAAGTGTGAACTTGATTGGGAAACTGATTTGCACCGAAAGGAATTATGTTTTGTTTACTTTTTGCCAGCTTAATTTTAATCCGTCCTTCATCGCTCCAGGTCTGTTCACCACGCATCCACGCAACACGCGTGTGTCCACTGCACAAGGGGCACGGAAGAGCATGGGTGGGATGTGGGAGAGCAGGAGCGCTGTGCAGGAGGAAAGTGAGAGTCCTCCTTCCAGCAAGGTCGCTGTTTAAAGTGTGTGGGGAACTACTGCCCTCCAACCAGCAATTAAACAACCAAAACATTACAAAACAAAAACCCCTTCTCTCAGATTTGTTGGCACACTTTGCTTGCTAATGCAGGGTGTATTTCACACAGTGTTTTGGAGGCAGTTGTAAGCTCTGTGTGGTAGCTTAGAGCTGCCTGGAAGCTCAAAGCAAATGCCTTGCTACTAACGCCTTGCTGTTGGAAAAACTGTATTTGCTGAGGCTTGGTGCTATAATAACCACAATTTTGTAGTTTCCAGTTGTCTAGGAATGAGGCAGAGAGAATTTGAGTAAAGCTCGAAACATGGGCAAAGCAGTCTCATATCTGCCTTCCAAACAGTGTCTGGCTAGATCCACAAAACAAGGTGGTAGGGGTTGTGGGAGCAGATAGCTTGATAGAGGTGAGGCTGCTGCTGCTCTTTGTACCCATGTTGAACTAGAAGTAAGCCCGGGCATGTATTTCCAACTCAAATGAACACACATATGTACATGCAAACACAGCTGGCTGTACAGATTGGCAATGACAGAAACATTCAGCACTCACGCAGGCAGAGACAACACCAGCAGTTTCATCCTGTTCCCCTCTCTTATTGATCAGGATGGAGGTATGTTAGTGGAAAAATACATACAATACATATATGCAGTATGGGAACCCCCAGTAAATAGCCAAGCCATGCAGTCTGTCCAGGAGCTGGCCGTGGATCCTCCATCTCCTCAGTTGCTGGCACCTGGAAATACAGTCCCACAGTGCCCTCAGACCCAATCCAGTTGCTAATACTCAGTCTTCCTCACTCACAGATAAGCTTGCATCTCCCCCAGCACACTGTGGATCCCCCAGTAACTGGTCTGAGATACTTTGCTTACCCCAGTAGCTGGCTCTGGACCCAGTGGACTTCCAAGTACCTCACAGACCCACACATGCACTGTGAATCCGTCTTAAATTGGTGCACAAGTCCCCCAACCCTGAAGATATGAACACATATATAGACTCAAACACTATGGATCTCTCCCGTAGCTGCCTTGCACAGTCAGTCTAACTGGTAACTAGCCCTTGTATGTTCTTGTCTCCGGCTGTCACAGGCACACACACACATGTGTGCAAATGATTTTCTCAGTCAATCATGCAACCTCATGGTCTTCCTTGTAGCTGGGCTGGATATCGCATGCCCTCCAGTAGGCAAATCATGGAGTGTCTGATGATCCAACTCTAGACTTACTGCATCTTCAACACCTGGCTTTGCAGCAGCTTATCCTACTCACCAGCAAGACAGGCTTGACAGTGGCTGGTGATCACACACTGAAATCTACGCCCAGCCAATACGGACACTCGCCCTCCTCTCCAGTGAGTTACTGGCACTGCAGGCATATAGGGCCCCAGGGCCCCTGGGTCCCAGCTCCAGTAGCTGGCATTTACCACTCTATGGATGTATACATGGAGTCCCCTCACTCAGGAACAGTAATAAGAAATTGAGTTTAATGAGGAGACAGGATCCACTGTGCCGATCAGATGCAGAGCATGGCCAGACAAGTGTACTGATCAGCCTGGTTACATGTGATCCTTTTTTGCCCTTTATTCCCATGTCCCTGTGTTTTTCCAAGCTTGCTCATCCTCAAACGTCCTTGATGCCTCCCTTGCCCTGCATTTGCTTCCTTCCTTAAACATCCCGTAACAAACCTTGTACGATCACAAAGTGCTCTGCCCTGTGTCCCATAGTAAGCTTCACACCCCTGTAGCTGGTAACCCTTCTCAGCCTGAAAGGTGATCTGGAGACCCTTTCCACTGACTCATCTTGATGGGTTTCACCCGCTGGCCGATGAGGCTGGTGGGTGTCCTGTTGTAGCCCTGAGAGGAGCTGGGGTGGGGTAGGGGCCTTGTTTGTCTGATTGGGTTATTGGGATTCCCCTGCCTGGTATTATCGTAGAATCATAGAACAGTTTGGTTTGAAAGGGACCTTCAGATCTCATCCAGTCCAACACCCCTGCCATGAACAGGGACATCTTCACCCAGATCAGGTTGCTCAGAGCCCTGTCCAGCCTGGTCTGGGATGTCTCCAGGGATGGGGCGTCTACCAACTCTCTCGGCAACTTGTTCCAGTACTTTACCACCCTCATTTTAAAAAAAATTGTTCTTCATGTCTAACCTGTATCTCTGCTCATCTAGTTTAAAATCATCATCCCTTGTCCTGTCATAACACACACTTCTAAGAACTCTCTACATCTTTCTTATCAGCCTGTTTTAAGTACTGAAAGGCCCCAATAAGGTGTCCCTGGAGCCTTCTCTTCTCCAGGCTGAACAACCCCAATTCTCCCAGCCTGTCCTCCCAGCAGAGCTGTTCCAGCCTCTGATCATTTCTGTGGCTCCTCTGGCCCCTCTCCAACAGGTCCATGTCTGTCCTGTGCTGAGGGCTCCAGAGCTGGACACAGGACTCCCGGTGGGGTCTCACCAGAGCAGAGCAGAGGGGCAGAATCACCTCCCTCTGCCTGCTGGCCACGCTCCTTTTGATGCAGCCTGAGATACGATTGACCTGAGCTGCAAGTGCACATTGCCAGCTCATGTCCAATTTTCCACTCACCAGCACCCCCAAGTCCTCCTCCTCAGGACCGCTCTTAATCCCTTCGTCCCCAGCCTGGATTGATACCAAGGACCTTGCACTTGGCCTTGTTGAACCTCATGAGATTCACATGGACCCACTTCTTGAGCTTGTCCAGGTCTCTCTGGATGGCATCCCATCCCTCAGGTGTGTCAGCTGAACCACTCAGCTTGGTGTCATCTGCTAACTTGCTGAGGATGCACTCGATCTCGCTGTCTGTGTTATCGATCAAGATACTGAACAGTACTGGTTGCAGTACAGACCCCTGAGGGACACCACTTGTCACCAGTGTCCATCCAGGCATTGTGCCATTGATAACTACTCTCTGGGTGTGACCATCCAACCAGTTCCTCATCTGCCTAACAGTCCACCTGTCAATTCCATATCTCTCCAATTTAGAGAGAAGGATATTGTGGGCGGCTGTGTCAAACTCATACGTACAGAGAGCTGGGTGGAAAGGGTGTTGGAAATACATGAAGTTTATTCCAAAATCCTATGATTTTCCATTCTTAGATCAAATAGCAGTTTTGAGAAGGAAAATGGATAGCCTATTCTAAGTTACTGTAGGTGTATATAGGCTTTTCTAATTAACTCCTCTTCATACTGCTAATTATGGGAGTGAAGGAAATGTTATTTGGTTTCCAGGCTGAGACTGAGATTTTAGACAGCCAAAGTCTCTAACTAGGCAAAATACTCTTAAGTACATCTCAAAAGAACAAAAATTTTTCAATCTTCTATAGCAAAGTTCTCGTTCCTTAGTAAAGCAAGACTGTGGAAGTCTGGCTTAGTGCATTTAAAGAAGCTGAAAAATCTAGGTTTAGTTTCTTCCCCTAAAGGACGAGAATAATAATGTTAAAAAGTGAATTAAAAGCACTGTATATAAAATAGTATTCTGAATGTCATGTCGGCTCTGACTGCAGCTGCTGTTCACCCTTTGTGATTCTGTGTCCTGCTGTTTTCCTCAGCCTTGAATAAAAACAAAGTCAAATCTGTCAAATTCTGTATTAGAAACATTTCATATCAAAAGTTTAAGACAATTTTGGAAATGATAAGTAGAAGAGTCTTTCCAGCTATCTGTGTTTCTTCCAGGTAGAAAAGACTACTCTTAAATGTAAATCAAGGTCATGCTGCAGGCACTAAGAAATGCATTTTCTTATGTATGTTACATAGGCTTTTATCTTCCTAATGTCTCTCATCACTGTAAAAGGACAAGTGCTGAATGTGTTTCTAACTCGGACACTTTTTATCATGTGCAAATGCCTTTTTAGTGTGCAAAGATAATAAATACTACAGTTTCTGGAAAAACAGGACTCTTGCAAAACAAAAAAAGATTATTATTGAACAATTTTAAATAACTAAATCTCATTCTGTGTTACTGTTTATTCTGCATTTAAGGTATATGGATTGCTTTGTGACAGATTTTTTAATGTGTGTTGTTTTACTTGTTGGAAGAGGTTCTAAGCGCTTCTTGCCATTTATTGTTTACTATTGCAGTAGTTAAAATATAAAAATAAATGCAACAGAGTAAAATTCACTTTTTTTATAATCTATTCAAAGAGGAAAAACATTTTGCTTTATAATAGCTATGGGAGCTCATTCTAATTATTTTCAATTTAAGTTTGCTTTCTAGGTTAGGTGTTGAATCTAATAGCTGTACTCAATATTCACCCCCTTCAGTGTATAACTGCACTGATACTGATTGAAATGGCACTAAATACATACAAAAAAAGTTAACTGAAGAGAACACTTATTGTTACATTTTTTAAAGCCTCACGCCATTTAATAGCAAATGTGAATTTTTTTGTGAGTGCTGTAGCAAGTACAACGAAGTTTAGAATGCAAAGATGTGCAATCCAAGAATTCCTTCTCTCAAATTCTGTGCTAACTTGACAGTGGAAAGTGGTATGATAGTCAGCGTTTTCAATGATAGATCATAAAATAGTAAGAGATCCCTTGTCCAAGATTTAGAGCTGTGTTCTGTTGTATTTTGCGCAGTTCGGTCTTTATCTTGTAATATTAACTTTCAGAGGAACAATCTTCCTAAGACCTAGGTAAAGAGGCAGTGTGTGTCTGAATCAAGTCCAGCAAACAAGCACTTGGTAGGACTCTGCTTTTTCTGCACATTTAATTACCTATGAGAGAGACACGCTCACATGGAAGAGCAGTCTGATGAAGATGTTGCATAGGAAGAAATTGGTTTCTCCTTTACCTGAAGTTGTGAACACAACTTCCAGTATGATGCTCATCACTGCTCTGAATGTGACATCTGATTGCACTAGGGATACTGTCCCTTTTCAGGAAAATACAAATCAATGGCAGTTTGCCACCTAAGAGTTAAAGGAAAGGACTGGTACCATAGTTCCTCTTACTAATTAGAATAAATGCATTTATTTGAGTAATCTGAAACAGGCGTAAACAATAAAATAGGTGGTAGCAAACAAAAATAACAGTTATGATGAGAATTCTTCCATAAAGAGATCTGACAGGTGGAGAGAATGAGAAATAGTTCTGATGAAGTGCCAGATGCTCCCCACAAACTTTCCCAAAAGATGGGGAAAAAGCAGCCATTAAAATAAATATAACAAATAGAATTAGTAGATTCTTTGGGCTTAGACTGAGAATTAGAAATTCATAAAAAGATCAGTGCAATTATCTTGATTTTGGTGACTGAGTACTAGGAAGCTGGGTACTTCTAGCACCTGTGTACAAGGACTATTGGATGCTGTTGGTTTGGATGATTTATGATCAAGCTATTCATTATGTATCAAGTGAAACAAACATGGTTTTGCAGGTTTCTTGTTATTGGTTTGCTGTTTATTCTGTCCACATCTCATAAGTGGGTATGAAATACAGTATTTGGCTGTTTTTACTAACTTAAATGCTTTCCCTTTCAGTTATTCAGATATTTTGATTGAAAGGGAGGTGTTAATGCAGAAGTACATTCACCTTGTCCAGATTGTAGAGACTGAAAAGATTGCTGCCAATCAGCTTCGGCATCAGCTTGAGGATCAAGACACAGAAATTGAAAGACTTAAGTCTGAGGTATGTGCCAGAGTCATCAAGCAGTCATTGAATTGTAACATTTTTCTGTGTGCATTGCAATATTAAATATTTCTTTAATATTTGTGAAAATAACGGAACCCAGGAAGGTTAATATGTAACAGTCCTCCTATGGACCCTTGGCTAAATATTTTTCTTAGATATACTGGGAACTGTTAAACTTATTGGATTACTTCTTTGTCAGAGACTTTAAGACGATGTGTTACTTTGCAGTGTGGGTTCCACTGATTGTATTATTTCCTACCTGTCTTCACATGGGGAGCTAGACCCTTGGCACTTCGTCTTTCATTGTGACAGTATTGTGGACTATTCCAAACTGCTCTGCTTCACTGAATGTTAAAAATTTTGTTGTGGTCCTGAGCTGCTAAGGTCTAAAAGGCTTGCTTGGTTTTGAGAGCAGAACCACCTCTCTTCCGGTCCTTCCTCCCTCTGGATTAAGAGCCTTGTTGTTTTTCAGAGAACTGTGTTCAAGTCCGTGTGGCCGAATATGTGCTTGTCATTCTGAGCAGCTTTAACAAGCTTGAAGAAGGGGAAGATATTTTTTCTGCTAGTTCTGTAACTAATAGTTTCATTAACTTGAGAAAGCATTTAATGAATGGTTGTTTTTGTCAGATTATAGCCCTCAATAAAACAAAAGAAAGAATGCGACCTTATCAAGGCAACCAGGAAGATGAGGATCCAGATATTAAAAAAATTAAAAAGGTAAGCACACAGTTTCCTGTGCTTGAGAGGAAAAGGGTGGAATGGAGGCTGTACTCATGTAATTTAGTCTATTTTTTTTGTCAATTATTGTTTCATTGAGTACACTCAAATTTCGAGATTCCTTTTGCCCTGCCCCCACTTAAACCTCTTAAATTACATCAGCTTTGTACGTTTCAGTACCACATTTATCCCATGATATATTTGTTACTTAAGTATTTCTTTTTAATTACATGGTATATGTTCTGTTTCTTAAGCTTGCACAATGCATTCAGTTGCTTTTAACAATTGAAATTAAGTCATAGTGTCTTTATGCTTCCTCCTTACAAAAATTATCATGAACTTACGAAAGAATGACTTATATTCTGTCACTTCAGCTGGAATACAAATACTGGAAATGCAGGGAGCAATCTTGTTTTAGGTTGTAGCTGATCTGTTTGATGGTGATTGTTCCAGGATATGGTGACAGTGTTTTTAGAAAAAGATACAGAATTCTACCAATCCCTATGACATTTACATGTGCAGCTTTTGGTAGTATTGCTTAAGGCTGGATATAACCAGTGTCCAGAACTGTACCCATCGCTGACTCCTGCAAATCGTAACACATGACAAGAATGGAATTCATGCTTGAAGATGTGGTGCCGTTTGTGTCACCTTTACTCTCACAGTGTTCAGTCTCTTAAATTGCATAATATCCTTTACGGTATGTGGACTTAGTTTCTGGGTCACGCAATCAGTCTGAGTCAGGGTGAGCACTGAGCTGGTAGTCCTATGTAGATAAACATGGTAATAGAAGCTGGAAACGTCTCTTTTAGCAGAAGGAGAGCTTTGATTCTATATATAATTTACTACATGCTGCATCTTGATTGTTTTGACAAATGGGCCCTTTTTTAAAAAGTTGTTTATTCTGAGTAAACTGCTACCAGTGAGATTTTGCATTTCTCTTTCAAGATGAATGATCTTCATATCAAGATCAGGGCAAAGACATACTGAAATTTTCTGTGACCAGATGTAGACCTTTTCTGTAATCTCTAATCCCCTTGTAACTTCAATGGATATTACACTTCAGTAGATTTTGGCCTTTTCTGGATAATAGTGTTGTTGACCTAAGTGTGAGGTACTAAGCAGTATATTTACACTTAAATACATGTGCTAACTGGTGTGTATTCAAAACACAAAGCAAACTGAGTTTAACAATTTTAAATTTCAGAATTAGATCATTAGTGATACCAAGTTTGTCTTGAAATGTCTTACCTGGAAGTATTGCACAATACTTTTAAGGGTGTAAGAGAAAGGGAAGTAAAATGAGTTAGGAGATGCGCACAGTGGGCAGCACAAGTGTGCTGACAGAAGGAGTTTATACAAAGGTACATTTGAGCTTCCAGTAAAAGGCACCTTGATATTTATGTGACAGCTTTTCAGTCTTTTTTTCTGACAACAAATATGACCAAGTGATTGTGGGAATCTCATAAATAAACAGAAATTTTAAAAAAATTCAGGAACAATTATAGATCAATAAAGGCAACTTTTTTTTTTTTTTTTAACAGAGGCATTTCATTTAGAGGGTTATTTCTACAATGAAGAACTTACAATAAGTCATGTAATGTTTTTTTCTCATTCTTCCTTTTTCCTTCGTCCATTTTTAGGTCCAGAGCTTTATGCGGGGCTGGTTATGTAGAAGAAAATGGAAGACTATTGTCCAAGATTATATTTGCTCTCCCCATGCAGAAAGTATGAGGAAAAGGAATCAAATAGTTTTTAACATGGTGGAGGCTGAATCTGAATATGTGCATCAACTTTATGTTCTCGTGAACTGTTTTCTGCGTCCCTTAAGGATGGCTGCAAGTTCAAAGAAGCCACCTATCAGTCATGATGATGTTAGTAGCATTTTCCTCAACAGGTATGGGGGGTCTTGTTTGCTTTTTTGGGGGCTTCACTACCAGCTTCTTCCCATTCTGCTTCAAGTTTACAGTGATAAAGTCTGGCATTTGTTTTTTTGCTGTTGTAATGTCACTGAGGTAGATCCTGTTTCCAGGAATAAAAGGGAAAGTGCCGTTGGTGATGCTGTTTGAAACCAGCTAGACCTCTTTGCCTCCTTACATTCTATTTCTTCCTCTGCTACAGAAAGGAAAGGACAAACCATGCCTCTCGGGGCAGTTCTCATAATTGTCTGTCACCTTTCCTGTTTCCTTTTCTTTTAAGAGAGCAAAATTGGACGTAGTGGCCTCATATGATCCAGATAAGACCCTGAGGATGAGTACATCAAATCTTCTATTTTCTGTTGTTCTGCCTAAGGAGCCTCCTTCCCTCTCATTTGTTGTATCCTACAAAAAAAAAAAAAAAAATTATTCTTTGCATTAAACATCCAAGTATTATCATAATAAGTACGTACAAATAAGCCAGCAGGCATGTAAACTTTAATACAGGATTGGGATTGCATCCAAGTCTGCCCCAAACTTCTAAGAAATAGAACATATTCCTTTAGTTATGAGACAGGTTTCCCTTTCATGGCTCATTCATGATCACTGTACTCTTTATGGTTTCTCTTACAACTGAGATGTCCTATTTCTGTTGACTTCCTGAGCTAAAAGTACAATATCAAGGTTCATGGTACAGAAAAATTGTAAGCTTCAAATCTTAAACAGCAGCAAGCGACAATGTAGACGATTACCACTGGCTTGAGGTTTTCTGCACCTTATTGATCCTCTTAAACTACTGAATGCCTTGTCAGAGATATTGCTGGAAAACCTATTCATTAATCTGGAACATGTTTTTTAAGAGATGCTTTTGTTTAAAACTATTAAACAGAATATGCTTTCTATACCAAGTATGATAGGTTTTGTAAAGAATACTACACTAAAAATTTTAAACAATGCAATAAAAGGAAGCATTTGCTTCCATAATAATGACTATCTTCTGTTTGGTTTTTTTTTCTAGCAAAATGCAAAATGTACTATTAACCAGGAAGATCTATTTCTCTGTGAATTGTTAATTGGAAAATAAAAACTGAATTATCTCTTTGTTTGTTTAAATACTTGTTTTTCAGTGAAACAATCATGTTTCTTCATGAGATATTTCACCAAGGCTTAAAAGCAAGAATAGCTAATTGGCCTACCTTAATCCTAGGTAAGCTACTATATTTTCTCTAAGGGTGTTTTTGAAATTACAGCGAGGTTGGTTTTGTTTTGTTTTTTTTTTAAGACATGACTTTTTTTTTAAGTTCTTTTTGAATAGAACATGTTTCCAGAACTAACACCATGAGATCTGGTGGAGCGTGATTCCCATGTGGGCAGTAGTGATTGTCTTGCAGCCTGTAAATGAGAATGTCTCTGCCCTAAGCATTGATTAGACATAGTCCCCCAAATTTTTGGTGGTATTGTCTAGTTATTAACTAGTCAGAACAACCATGTTTTGGCAGGTGAAAAGAACTGTGTATAATGTTTCTAAAATCTCAGTATATTGGAACAGAATTGATTATAGTAATTTCCTTCCATAGAACATAGTTGTTTCGTTTAAAATGTATTTTGAGAGATGGGTAGCTGGAAAAAAAAAGCATTTCTTGACTTTTTCTAGCTGACTTATTTGACATTCTGCTGCCAATGCTGAACATATATCAAGAATTTGTACGAAATCATCAATATAGTCTACAAGTACTGGCAAACTGTAAGCAAAACAGAGATTTTGACAAACTCTTGAAGCAATATGAAGCCAACCCAGCATGTGAGGGGAGGATGCTGGAAACTTTCCTTACTTACCCCATGTTTCAGGTAGTCTCTGTATATTTTTAGTAACTATTTGTTTTTAATGTTTGCTTGATTCATTTTGTGTTATTGACATTATGACTGATTGAAAATTCTTCTTGCTTAACTGAAAATACTCTCATGCAAATTAATTTAATTTTCATTTATTTTGTTATTATACTGGAACTCTGCCTGTTTTTCTCCAGCTATACTGATTCATCACTATTCAGAATCTTATATATGTTGAAGGGGAATGTGGGACGAGGACTAGTGCCAAAAGAAAAAAGACTAAGAAGCAATTATTTACATCTGACTGCTGCAGGTGTATGAAGCACTCCAGGGATAATATACCTGGTACAGCGAGTTAGAGCAGCCACAAACTTTTTACTAGGAATATATTTCGAAGCTTTCCTCCCACTTTGCTCTTCAGTGACCTGGTCTTTAGAAAATGAAAAATAGATTGCAAAAGTTTTAAAAACTTTATTATCCTTCTGATACTTTGTATTGATCTGCCTGGATTGATTATTTGTGGCTGTTTTAAGAGGTCTATGAAACACTGGTCTGATGATTTTGTGACTTTTACATTTAACCTAACATTTTAGTCATCATGAGAATGGTGAACCCCCTCAGTTTGTTCAGTTACTGGCAAACCAAGTAGACTCAAAAAAAAAAAAAAAAAGTATCAGAAACACTTATGTTAGTGCTAGTTATTCATATTAGCCTAGAGGGCCATTAGCAACTGTAACAATATATATTTTTCGTTTTGAGCTTGTATATTGTGGAGTTTTGGGATTTTTTTGGTTGAGCTGAAACGAGGTCATGAGATCTTAGAAGGGAGAGGGTTCTGTTCATGTGTGATGGAGAATGTAATTGCTGATGACTTTTTACTGAAGCAAAATAAGAATGTCTCATTTTCCTAAATAACTTTTATTCTATAAAGACAAGTTATATTGGAGTGTCACTTGATTCTGGTCAAAACCCATGAAATTGCTTGTAGTAATAATAAATCGATCAGGGTCCTGGTGCTACCCTGTGGCCTTTAATAGTCACATACTGCATGTTTTTCAATGTCCATTAGTGCAATGTGAATTTTACCTAAATGCAAGTAGGTCAGCTGGCATTTTCAAAGTTACAAGAAATCTAGATGCATGTATCCTATTAAACTTGAGGGAAGCTATGTGTGGATCTCCCAGGGACTACTGAAAGTTTTCTCTATTGACACTTGGATAGCAGCATGAAACAATGAAATTCAGTGTCATATTTGTGGCTGCCTCTGATCTGATCTTTTTTCTTAAATTGTAATAAATGGATCTTGTTCTTCCTAAAACTGAAAACATCATAAGCATATGCAGTCTCTAACACCCCAAAGTTTGGTAGTTTTGCAAGTAGTTATATTTAGAATGCATGTATAATCATTTAGCTGTGGATATTAATTTTAAAAATACTATGCTTGCAAAACTTTTCTGATGCAGGTAATGGCTAATACGTAACAAAAAGCTGTATTGAAATGATTCCTTTAAGGATTTACTGATTTTATACCTAAATTGTTTTAAGATTCCTAGATATATTATAACACTTCATGAACTTCTGGCTCACACACCACATGAACATGTTGAGCGAAAAAGCCTTGAATTTGCTAAATCTAAACTAGAAGAACTTTCAAGGTAAGATTTTTCTACCTTATGTTTCTTAATCTTGGATCAGAGGTTTTGAAAAGAAAAATCTGTTTTATTTACTTTGGTTTGGATTTGTTCTTAAAAAAAAAAAAAAAGTCTTTCGAATTAGAGGAGCAAAACAAAACCAAAACAAAGATAATGAACAAAAATGGCCAAAACAACCAAGCAGTGAAAACCACCACAAAAATCACAAAGAAACAAACATACCTCTCCCAACCTAATGTTAACATTTTGGCTTGTTTGTTTGTTTTGACTAACTTAAATCTACAAGTCGCTCCTCGTATTTTGAGTATGGGAGAATTGGAGTTGCCATAGGAACTGCCCCTGGATTAAAAGCAAAGCAATTTTCTTTACACGGAGATTTTTTTTCACAGTTTAAAGAAGAAGGTCGTTTCCAATACTCTGTGACAACGGGAATCCATCAGGGTCTTGAAAAGTATTCAGGTGTCAATCTGTATTATACTTCACGTGCGTTAATGAAATAACAAATTTTCACATATGCTTCAAATAATGCCAGATTAACAGCATCTAAAGGTATATTTTGACATCCGATGCTCCCTGTAGAAACCTGCAGAATGAATCTCTTCCCTGAACTGGCAGACCATTCTCAGACATTTTCCTGTGTCAGCCGAGTAAGAAATTAGTTTGTTATTTCTGTGAAACAGCTTTCTGCTGTGAACAATTAAATGCTGCATGAACTCCAGGGTATGTATCCTCAGTATCTGGAGTATTCACCAGAGATATACTTGGAGAATATTTAGTTTAAAAGAAAGATTATTGTATAGCTGTTGTTAATTGCATGCTCTTGACTGCTCAGTTTTCTTTTTCTGTTAAGACAAAGATTCTACCTTGTGCAAACTACCAGTTAATTTGGAGATTATTATTTTTTCCTTTTTGTCCTGTTATATCTTTAACAGAAGCAGCTTTCTGAGTCAGGTCATGTTGTGTCACTTCTTCAAGCTGTAACTTCTTAAAGAGCTGGGCAGACAATTTCTCTTGCAGAAATGTCTGTCTTTGACTCCTGCAGTATTCAGCAAGTTCTGCCCTGTTCTGAGACCATCTGAAGCAGAAAGAAGAAAGGTCTCCTTTCCACTCAATCAAAGCAGAGAATTTCTCTGGCCAGGGTTATGTGCACAAGCAGATCAATCAGCTCTGACTTGGCTTCATCTCATAAGTCAGAGTTCATTGTTGATCCAACTAATTTGTCACTGAACATTCAGAACTGGAGGCTGTGAGACTGATTGATCCTCCTCTGCTCATAAGGCAGGCAGTACAGACCATAAATGTAAAACTTTGTGACTCATTTCCATCCCTTTAATGTAGTTCTGAGGGAGGAGGAGCTTTCAGATAGTGCAGTCTGTTCCCAGTTTAGGAAAACATTATACATCACAACACCATATAAACTCTGGGCTGGTTTCAGCCTTGAAAAAAATCTATATTTCTCTGTGTAAGGGTAGGATGCCTATGAAAAAAAAAAAAGTGGAAAAAATAAGTGGTGAGCCATCAAGGCCATGGTTGTTAGAGGAAGCAAGGGGGCCGTACATTCAGGTGTAGACTGAAGGAGGACAGAGTGGGAAGCTGAAGTCAAGGGAAGGGACTCTACAATGTGTAATAACCGATACAAAATGCTAGGAGACATTTCCAGGTTTGTGACAGCCTGGTCTATTAAGGATCAAGAAGTACTTGTTCTATCAGCTGTGAAGGGTTTTTAGCTTGGTGGCATCTGTCAGATGTGTTTAGGAATAATCTAAAACAAGTCTGGCAAAATCGGTTCCACTTCTGAAAAAATGAAGTTGTTTGAAAGGGAAGGAAAAAAGGCAAAAAACTTGCTCTGGAGTGATTGTGTACTGCATGTTTACATCTGTTTTGCAGCAGGTGGCAAAGGACATCAACTGCCTTCTGTGTCTACACTGTGTAAGTGCAAGTGCAAACAGACACAGTGTGTGCAAGATACATTTCAGAAAATTCAAAGTGCATTTTGTATTGTGTCTGACAGGGTGATGCATGATGAAGTGAGTGACACAGAAAACATCCGGAAGAATCTAGCCATAGAAAGAACTATAGTAGAAGGCTGTGATATATTACTAGATACCAGCCAAACTTTTATACGCCAAGGTAAGACATTATTTTTTAAAGCTATCTATATAATGATGAAAAAGATGCATTAAAACCAGCAGGGTTCATGTTGGCATAATTGAGCAGGTCACTGCACTGGGCACAGCTAGCAGCCTGAGTCTACTCATGGTTCATGGAGGGTAAGTCACAAAATACCCTGATGTCACCTAATTTTGGGCTATAGCTGAATCCCACATCTATGTTGTTTTCTGCAATAACCATGTCATAGAGTAGAATCATAGAATAGTTTGGGTTGGAAGAGACCTTCAAAGCTCATCTACTCCAGCCCCCCTGCCATGAGCAGGGACATCTTCACCCTACTCAGATTGCTCAGAGCCACGTCCAGCCTGGCCTGGGATGTCTCCAGGGATGGGGCATCCACCGCCTCTCTGGGCAACTTGTGCGAGGGTTTCACCACCCTCATTTTAAAAAATTTCTTCCTCATGTCCAGACTGAATCTTCCTCCTTTAGTTTAAACCCATCACCCCTTGTCCTGTTGCAGCAGGCCCTGCTAAAAAGTCTGTCCCCATCTTTCTTAGTGGCCCCTTTTGAGTACTGAAAGGCCACAATAAGGTCTACCTGGAGCCTTCTCTTCTCCAGGCTGAACAACCCCAACTCTCTCAGCCTGTCCTCATAGGACATGTCAAACAGCAGCACATGAGTGGTGAAGCACCCATGGGGTACATACTGCCCAGATTCAGATCTGCCAAGGGATGGAAATTACCCACAGCTCCACAGAGAGCATAGCTGCCTGTCTAGTTAACGTGGCAGTCCCAGCTGCCCCCATTTGGGGAAAAGTGCAAGAGAAATTTGAAGCTTTGTCATTGGTAAAGTGATTGCTAGGAAACAAAACAGCTGTCAGTTATTTTTTTTTTTTAATTATTATTTTTATTTGGTTTTTAATGCTTTGGAAACATCTCAAATTGATAGTGTGAGCATAGATATAACACCTGAACATACTTTGCCTCTTGAGAGATGCATTTTGAGGCTTTAGCATAAGTTCAGGATAGGTACAAAAAGTCTTCTGAAAGAGGAAATCATGAAGAAGCAGCATCCTTTTCTGTCAGGAATGTAGGACTACTCCTAACATAATGGTTAGCAAAACAAGAGAAGCAGCCATACCATATTCTTTCCTGTCTGTTCTTAGTGGTTTTGGAAACTTTTTCTGCTGCAGCTTAGGTATAGCAGAGGTTGAATTTGTTGTTAAGTTCCACAAAATTGTGATAAAGTTAATTTTTCATTTATGGTAAGTGGTTACCTTTTACCAGTAATTGTAAACTGGTTGCAGTTCTTATATAGTAGAGCGTACTTTAATGATAAACCAGCAGATGTGAAAACTTTGTAACTGAACCTTGGTTTTCTCCAATTTACATGATTTACTTCTGGAACTTTTGTAACAACTTATTGGGTTTGTATATAGTAACTACAGGTCTATGACATAAGGTTTTTACTAGGTACAAGCTTCTTTGTGTCTGAAAAGTTTAAAATATATTTAGGAAAGGTTAGGCATGTAATTTAGGTGCATCCCTTCATAAGACCTTTTCTGGATATACTCAGCAGAATATTTAGTATTTAAATAGACCCTTACACACAGCTGATAATTTAACAGGCTTTGTATATGCTTTGAGATCCACTTCGTGGTGTTTCTGTATCATGTGGCCAAACTAAATAACTGTGAAACCTTTCGTAATAACTTCCAAGATAGTGACGATTTTATGAACAATTAAATTACTTAATTCTACATTAAATATGTCAATTTGTTATAGCTGGGGTATTCAAAGAGTTATGAATATGGCTTTGAGAAAATTATAAAGCCCTTGTATTGCATCCACAGCCAAAACATTAAAGGACTGTCAGTCTCCTAGACTGACTTGTGCTATGCAATTGAATTAAACTTTAGATTTTTTTTCAGTATGATTACTATATTTTGAATTAATGTATTTTGGGCTTTTTTTTTTCTCTTAACATTGGCTGGTATTATTTTGTCTGTGTACCCAGTACTTCATCAGTAAAAACCCATTATTTTTTCTGCAGGAATCAGTCTGAAAAAGATTAGCATTGGAGTGTTAGACCCAGGTCAAACACATAATCTAAGTAAATTAAATTCAGATTTATTCCTGGGCATACAGTTAAAGGACAGTGGACAAAATTGTGTCTTACAGAACACTGTATCACAGTTTATCTTTTGGAACATCAACTGGATGTGATTTTTTAAGTGCAGAAGTCTAAATAGAGCTAATGGAGTAATACCAAGCGCATTTTCCTTTCACATCTGGCATTAGGTTCAGTTTGACAGTGAGATGCACCTCTTCTAATTTTAATTACACTCCTATTGTTTGTGTTGATCAGTGCAGATGGGTACAGGAAACCTAAAAAAGGAAAGAGGTGCCTTTGCCTTTGTTCAGGCTTTTTCTGTGAAGGCGGATTACAACTTTCCCATACGTCACATACTTTTATAAGAAGAGGTTGAATCTGTTGAGCAACACAAGTTGAGACCATAGCCACTTTCTCTGGCAGTGCTTTTCAATCGAGATTATGGATTCCCTTTCAGGTTTATTGGGGTCTCCTTTTCTCTGCCTCTTACCTTGATACAGACACATCTAAGGCACATCATAAGTCATGGCAAACCATTAGGGAACATTTTCTTTAAGAGTCTAAAGGAAACATAGGGACTGTCAATCTGCAATACAACATTGGCTGACACCCAGACAACTGGGCACCTGGAGACCCTTTTGATGCCTCCAAACACTGATGTTCTCGCCATCAGCTACTATGAATTTATCTCCGGTGATAAATGTATCACGACTGCAAAGTCATGGAAAAGTCGAGGTTGCAAGGGACTTCTGGAAATTATCCAGTCCAATCTCACCTGCTCAAGGCAGCATAAAGTGGAGCACATTGTTCTGTACCACATCCAGTAAGGTTTTGGTGTTTTTCCAAGGATGGAAATTCCACAGCCTCTCTGAGTAAGCAACCTTTTCCAGTGTTTGACGATCCTAATGGTGAAATTGAAAGGCCTTTAGTCTGAGAAAGACAGACTGAATTTGTAAATCAAGCAGTTACATGTAGGCTAAAAAAAAAATATTTTAAGCAAGTAAAACTTTCTGTATTTCTGGGATTGAACTAAGTCTAATAGAGTGACTATTCTGTCAGTATTGAAGTACAAAAACTGCTTAGGTCTGTAGCTGGATAAAAATTCCTGAGATTACACTGATCGTCCAAACTATACTATTAACAAATGTTCTAAAATTAGCCTCACTTGCTCATTGCAACTGTATGTTTGCCAATTCTGACCATTTTTTTCCTTAAGAGGAAATCTGTAATAGAATACATGGTGGGAAAATGCCCAGTTTTGTTAATCACGAAAGCTTGATGGGAATGCATGAGGTCCTTGCTTGATGTCAGCTACGCAGCACGTATAGGAGATGTGTTTCTCTCTGTAAATATTGAGGATCAAAGACAGATAATGCAATCTACTTTTACCACATTTAAAACATCTAGTTTCTTTTGGTTTACCTTATTAAGCAATAACATTTCAGCTTCATACAAGAACACCATTTAATCTTCATCCCATTCCAGCACAGCAGAGTATGGTATTCCTGAAAGCATTCTAATGACAAGAAAAAAAAGGAAATAAAAGCTATATGTAAGGTCAAATCTCTAAGCATATAATATTTAGGGATACTATTATTCTAAGAAGCCAAGCAGAAATGAAACTTACAGGTTGAATATTGTTACCCTAAAAGTGTCCAGGAAATTTCAGGAGAAAAATGACACTGAAAATTTTGTGGTGGGAAGTTGCTTGGGAATTGTTTTGTACATACTCCTTCGCCTTACAATGGAAGCTGAGGGCAATCAGTGTAACATGGAAAAGTCACTTTGCAAATTTCCAGAGCAGAACACTACCCCATTATTTTGTTGCAGTTACACAAATCACGTTGTACACATTTAGTTTACATGCGAATTGGCTAAGAACACAATACTGTTGTAAATTTAGTGATGTATATTTTACTATGTCAGGTGGTATAAGTTTCAAATATTAAAAACTAATTAAATATGTAATGGGAGCTAAGCATAAAAAAAGTGTAGACAAACAATATAGCTTGCTCAATTACCTTAATTTTTCTGTTTGTTAGTTTAAGATTGTCTATGTGAACTTTGCACAAGAGAATCTTTTTGACACTGTAGAGTAAGAATTACTAATTAGTATTTAGTGGATAACTCTTTCAGGCTTGTGGTGTGTCAAGACACTGCTGCTAGTTTGAGCTTTGATACAGCTACACTAGTCCAATATCTTGTTGCTTCTGAAAGAGGCAGGCCAGTGTCCATCCCCTCAAGCTTGTTCTGCTGCTTCATTTCCATCATCACTGGTGTTTTTTTGACCTTGCAGTGAGGGACACCAGGGAGCTGAGTCAGCTACTTTATTTTTGCATTAGTTTCCTGCTGGTTTAGCTCTGTTAGACAGCTGATGTTGGCTTGAGAGCCAGTACAAGGGCGATAGTGAGGATAGATGTGTGGGAATGAGATTAGGAGGTCTCTTGGCCACCCTGTCTGGTAACGGCAAGTTGTATCATAAAATCTTTTGCTTCGATATATAGAGGAGTTGCACTTCACCACCAAATTTAACTCCGGATCCAAATTCGGAAGTAATACACATGGTGATATCAATCTGGAAAAGCTGGTCAGAAACTGGTTTTGAGGTATGAAACAATCGAGAAGCAAAGCTGTCCCCAGCCTGGGGTTCTGCAGAGCACTGATTCAGACTTGTGTATCCGGGTTCGATTTAGTTCAGAAGTGTTTTACCGGTAACACATTTCAGATGAGCTGTGGAGCACTGAAAATTATGCAGTATAAGATAAGAGGAAGAAATGAACCTCATTTCAATCTGCTTGCACATAGACACACACATACACAAACTCTTTTCCTTCAAAAACTTTTATTTTCATCCTCTGTCTCTTTGGCTTGTAAGTAATGTATCTTTTGCAAGTCTAGCAGCTGTCAGAAGTACAGTTTGCTGTTCAGCTTCGTTTTCTGATCAATGTGCTATTAGTGTGTTTTAATTGCTTAAGAATTTGCACAAGATCTAGTTCTGCCATGTACATAAGCATTAGTCTAGACTGTACTTTCTTGAGTCTATTTGTCGTAAAAACCGAAGTGAACTTGTACAAAAAACAGGTCATCAACTTGTGCTTAAAATAGATGTTGATGCATATTGAAATAGAATGAAAAGTTGCATTAATTAATATTGTAATATTGAATGCATTAACACTTTAAACACTGCCTACTAAATATTACTATGGCACACTAAGTTTTGAATCTTTATTCTCAGGTTCCCTTATTCAAGTCCCTTCAGTTGAGAGAGGAAAACTCAGTAAAGTTCGTCTGGGATCATTATCTTTGAAGAAAGAAGGAGAAAGGCAGTGCTTCTTATTTACAAAACATTTTTTAATATGTACAAGAAGTTCAGGAGGAAAACTGCATCTTCTCAAGGTATAGACTTTATATTATGACTCAATTTACAAAATTAAAACACACCTTCAATGGAATTTCAACACTTTATTATTTTATGGCTTAAACCTGAGATTTATACGTGTTGTTACTGTTATACTTGTTAGAAGTGAGGTGATACAGGGTAAATAACTTTGTTGTCTCGTTGCAAACAAAAGAATTCAGACAAAGTTCTTACTAACTACAATTTCTTTTCTAGAACCATGTAGTTCTAATAAGCTGGGCTTAGAAACAAGACATCAGCATGTCTGTTTGTATAAGCTAGCACTGAATGTAACTCAGTTTTCAGTGCATAAATCAGCCAGTACAATATTAATGGAATTACCAAAGAATTTTTTCCAGAGGTCTAATAAAATTAATTTTAAAAGTCAATTTTGTTTTCCTGAACAGCGCATTCTCTTAAACTGAAAGCTTTTCTAAGAACACGCTAGTTGTATTTGCTGAGAATCAGGCTTTTATAGTGTTGGCTTGTGAATGAAAAAATGTTGATAGTTTACAGAATGCATTACATTAAATAGAGTTTTAATTTGACAAAGACATTTCTGAGAGGTTATTAAGAGTGTTTGTATGCTTTCTTACTTTGCAACCCTTAAATAGTTCAAGTATTTTGCAAAGTAAATAGAATATAACTGAACCTTTTAAAAAATCACATATATATTTGATTTAAATTCAGGAGAAGATGAAATTCTAGTTACCCTTTTTCAAACTTGTGAACAAGCCTGTGCGATAAATTATAGTGTGGTAAAAATGAAAGGAATTTTGTATGTTGGAGTATATTATAGATTTGTTGAATTAAGAAAAAATGTTACATTTAATCTGCTTGGGTTTAGTTCCTAAGGAAAAATTTGCATCATGAAATTGATGTACGTTTGTAAGAGCACTGAGTAATGTAAAATTTCAGAGTAAGGTATAGCAAAGTTTAAAAAAAACTATAATAACAAATGGGAACAAATGTCAAAATTTGTGAAAAATGTGCTTTGTTTTCGTAGACAGGAGGTGTTCTGTCTTTAATAGAATGCACACTGATTGAGGAGACAGATGCGAGTGATGATGATTGTAAGTTACATTCAGCTGTTTGTAGTAATTACAGTTTATAGTTTCTTAAAATTGATACCCTTTGTTTATTTTTTACAAGAGCAAATTGATGTGTTCTGCCCTTTCATGAAACTAGAGGAATACAGCATTAAACTGATTCAGTAGAATAGTTGTTTTAATAATGGACATGCTGGCTTGGGTAAGGGTTTGTTTTTTTGCTTTTGTTCTTGTTGTTGACATCCCACATAGGATTTTCAAGTAGACTGGCAAACTATTTGCTGACCTTCGTATAAAAGTTCACCCTGAGGATCTCAGAAAGAAAAATTGTGCCTTAAAACAAGCAGCAGATAATTGGGTTTTTTAAATACATGGGGGTTGAGTGAGTTGGCAGAATTAGTGGAAAGTTTTTGTCTTGGCCTGCCTACAAATCTTGACTGCAAGCTTGTTCAAATGAAATAACAAAACACATTCCCAAGCTGATTTTATTGTTACTCATTTTGGCTTCCGTCTTACAGTTTTAGGCAAGTTTTGCACAAGCATTGTGGAAGTAGTTTCGTTAATTTCAGTGATACTTCTGGTGCGCTGGGAGTACATCAGCATAGAACCATTAGAAGGAGTTTAGCCTCATTTGGCATCTTTAAATTTATAGCAACTCCTGCTATTGCATCTTTGTAACTTTTTTTGTATGTGGTATATGTGAAAAGCAAAATCAGTTTTGGATCCCCAATTGGATTTACTCTTTGTCAGACAGATGTTTTAAACTAACTTCTATTTTAAATTACACCGCTATTTTCTTTGCTTTATAGCCTGAAATCTCACATTTTGACTTTTTTTTTCCCCCCTCTGCCTCTAAAGCAAAAGGTTCTGGACAAGTGTTTGGACATCTTGACTTCAAGCTTGTAGTTGAACCTGCAGATGCTCCTCCTTTTACTGTTGTCCTTTTAGCCCCATCACGACAAGAGAAAGCTGCATGGACAAGTGATATAAGTCAGGTAGCTTAATGCATTCTTTAGCTTGTTTGTATTGAAATCTTAGTTCATTCTGTGTTTCTGAAAAGCAATCTAAGAGAGGGATGTTGATTTTCTGAGGGCTGATTTGCTGTGATGTATATGAAAAACCCTTAGTGTTACCTGTTCTTCTCAAAATTTTGTCTTTGCATTTGAGTCACCAGTGAAATGTGTTTCTCAATCAGAGAGATGGGATATAAAATACAAAATTGTCAGTTTACAAACATAAACCTCATCGTAGTCATTTTTATGTTTAAGGAGAGCCCGTACAGATAAGTATTTTAATTGAAGAAGGATAGTACGTTTTTGTTCATAACTTTCATAAAGATGAAAAACCAGCTGAGAATCCTGACAGTGAAAATGATACCATGTCACATGAATATCATATTCCACGCAGTGAGGAAATTCGATAAACTGTTTTCCAGCAAAAGAATACTAAAAAAGCATTATAAATAATTACTAAGCACTCTGACAGTCTGCAGAAACTGCAGAAAATTGTCAGGGGTAAACCTTTTGGTTTTTTACTCCTTTTGGCTAAAATTATAGCAGAGAAACTTTTATCAGAATCTATTTGTGGAAAGAAGTTGAATGCATTGTTAAAAATCTGAACTTTGAACTAACCAGATCCAAATTTGGGCTATTGCTATATGCTCTGCATGCAACCAACAAGTAGACAGATTTCTCATAGTTCTGAATTTGAGTCCTATCCTATATTAATTTCAAGAGAAATAGTTGATTAGACCCTTATCAGTGTGGAATTTCTAAAGATGCTACCATTGCTGGCCACATCTCCAGATGAATTATCATCATAATGAGTAGAAATTGCTTATAAATAAATGTTCTGATTTCCTTTCTTCTGGACTAACTCTTTTAAAGGAGCGAAACAGCAGCTTGTAAGTGAGAATCTGAGAAAACTGAGATCTCTTAGCATTGTGAGGCTGAAAAAGCTTCTCCAGCCTTACAAAAGAAAGGAAGCTAGAGAGGCTGACAGGATAAGCAGCAGCTTACAAGAAAAAAAGTGAATAAGAAGGTGTTCAAGGTGCTGTGCAGACTGCACAGACATCTGGGACATGAATTGGTATCGCTGCTTACAAGGAGCAATCAAGTCAGTTGACTTAGTGCTTATGCGCAATCTGGAGAGCAAGATACAAGAAAGTTAACACCAGAAGCATTCTACAAGTGTTTTGCTGGACAGAGAAATTGGGGTGAAACTCTGGATAATGCATGAGAACTTAAATGATTTTGAGACCACTTATCTCTTGAAAACCAAGTGCTGTTTTTGACTAAGCCCATTGCCAGCAGAAACCTTGCTGTAAAAAACCGCTGAATCGCTTGCTCAGAAGCTTTTTTTTTTTTTTTTTTAAATCCTGGCTACAACCCTCAAAGAGAACATAGAAACTATGTGAACAAAAATGCATGTATTTTGTTGATGCTGAAGAAGCCTTCTCTCTTCTCGTCTGAGCTTGCTGTCTTTCGGCCCAAGATCTCCATTATACTAATTCTTTATCTAGAATGATAATATCTGTCAGGGAGGTGGTAAATGCTAGGCCTATGCAGGCTAAGAACAATACTGAGTTACTTCAGGTGCTTTTATGATCAGTACTAAGGGCTTCTTTGCAACATTTAACATTCACGTGGGGGAAACAATATATTCTTATTAGATGTGCTTTTCTCTATGCTTTTAGGTAACAGTTTGATAAAGTCATAGTGTGAATTGTAACAACTGCAGTTTTCAAATAATCTTAAATACCTGAATTTAAAAACAAATATACCTATATAGATCATATTTTAAACATATAGCTAAGTAGATCTATTTTAAACCTGAAAAGGCCGTGATTGTCTTGTTCGACAAATCTAACATCAATCTTTATTTTGCTATGCGATGTTCCAAAGCCAGCAGACTATTTTCATTCTTAAAGTAAATGTATATGACAATTTTGGATTGTCCATTTTATTGACTTAAGAAAACAGTGGTTCTGTATACAAACATGTATGACGATTGATAAAACTAGAAAGTGTTGTAAAGCCAAGACTCCTGCAACGTCATGTAGCAGGTGCTTGTTGCAGACCCCATAAGGCCGATCCACTGACAGACCCTCTGCTGAGTTCCAAGAGCAAGACTTGTGCTGCTACATTATCTTAACTCCCTGTAAAAGCACAAAGCAGACGACAATGGTGTAAAAATGACTTTGGGCTACCGCTACGTGCCATCAACAATGAGCTGCTTTGCATCTTGAAGAATGGCTTATGCACCCCTAGTTTGTGTAATTTCTAAAGCAATATGTGCTGTGACCATGCCCCAGGAGTGTCTTTTCAGCTTCTAAGACATAGCCCAAAACATTTATACAAGAGTTTGCGAAGAACTCCTTGGGGCAGCATCTTCAGAGCTACAATTCACAATAACAGCACCACTTGAGTTTTTACAAGTGTGTTTCTAGAAACTGTTTATAATTCTCTTTGGTCTTTTTGCACAGTATAAAGCTTAAGGCATTAGTGTATCTGTTTGTGTTTAAAGTACTCTCACTTTATTGCAGTATTGATTTTTCAGGCTTAACACTCATTCAGGAAATGCTAGAGATACTTAATTTGGTTCAGTTTCAAAAGGACTTCAAGGGATATTTCACTTCCGACTCAAAATACTTAATCAATTGGGAAAAAGAATACTGAGCTGAGTACCTTGAGTGTGCAGGTAAAGGTGCGTGGATTTGTAGATGTGCAAATCAAAAGCAGAAGACACTATAATTCTTGCACCGCTGCTTTCCATTTATGAAAATACCTTGTACCAATCAGTCCATACCCTGTAAAAGCTATGCTCTAGACTTACAGTGATATGAAAAGTGTGGAAATAAGTGCCATTACCCTGTGTTTTGATTTTAACAGATTTCAATGTTTAATTTCACAGTGCATTGATAATATAAGGTGCAATGGTTTAATGACCATAGTGTTTGAAGAAAACTCTAAAGTCACGGTGCCACATATGATCAAGTAAGTGCAGCGTTTTATTTTCCCAATGAACAAAATAACAAAAAATTTAAAACCACAAAAACGTGTATTTGGAAAATACAACCATTTGATGTATTTTTCCCCATTTTTGCTGAATTGAATTAATTCTACATCCCAAAATATATATTTTCAAATATCTTTCTTGAAATGGTAGGGATGGCTCACAATGGTAAACACTCAATTCACAGTATTGGACTGTGTAAGATCACAGCTCAGATTTTTCTGTTATTTATGAAGTTGCATTCAGTTATACTTCAGATGAATAACTTTATTCTGTCTTTTCTCTGTCATACAACTCATAATTTTATTGAATATGTTTTTAGATGTCTTCAAAATTTAGGTGACTGGAGACAAGTATCATTTTCCAAGGTATTTTGTTGTATTAGCCAAAATTCTTATTGTCTTTATGTCTCTTATTTCTGAGGAAAAAAAAAAAAAAATTTTCTCAGAATTTTAATTGATCACATCAAGGTAACTTCATTATTCATAAACCTGCTTCCTTCAACCTTGGATTCTTTGTGTCATTTATTTTAATAAGTAATTTTTATTTGTAGACAGCATTTTCAGTACATGATTCCAAATTTCTAACACAGTTTTACCTCTTGGGTCCTCTACAGATCTGTATTTATGTGAGTTTTACCTACTATTATCCAATATAAATATTAAGGAATAGAACATGGAGTAGAAATATAATATTTGCTTTCTTACTGTTTTCTGTTACTAGACCATTTCTCTCTCGGAGGTACTTTGTACTTGAAGGTTTCTCCAACACCTCTTTTGCAGTTGTTGCCTCTCCTCTCTTCATGTATGTTTAGAAATGAATAAAAGAGATAATGTCTGTGAATATCCTGTTAGGGCAGATACCTTTGGTTCCTGGAAAGAAAGCATTTTATTGTCTTGGATTTCATTCCAGGAACTCTCCAGTGTGTAAACATTTCTGGTACCTGCTGAATGATGAAAATACGCTCACCTGTGTTCAATTTGGAGAGTACAGCAAGGCCTTGATCCCAATATCAAGACAAAGAAATCGTAATTCTAAAAAACATACATGAGCTTAACAACAGACACACATTTGATGTTCTCTTTCTGAGGTTTTACTCTTCTGATTTTTTAGCACACATTGAGTCACACGTCTTTGGATGAAAATTTTAAAAATGGCTGAGGACCTGACTTAGGAAAGAATTTTTTGTTGTTTCTTTCATGTAATGCAGTGTAGAATTGTGTGGAATATCTTGACACTGCTTTCTAAGAAAATCCAATAATTGTCAGTGAAAAGATTAGGCAGTATTGAAAGGTGCTTTACTTAGTATCCATCACGGTTTTTTTACAAACTCAGCCTTCAACTAGATAAAATCAAGGAAAACATATTTTTTTTTGGGGGGGGGAAGACATAATGAGTAGGTTTATGTAAATGATTGATTTTTGTTTTGACGTCCGAACAAGTAGTCCAGTTTTTTTTTATTCACTGAAACAAAGCCTCTCCATGAATTCTACGTTGAGATTTGAGATGCTTCATGCTGTTCCCTTTTCCTATTTTTTAAAAAAAGTAATTCTTGGAGCCTGAGGGCAGGTGTTACCTTGCAGATGAGCCTTAAGCTTATTTAAAGGGTTAATTTTGCTGTTTTTTGTTAGGGTCCACTAGTTTTTTTAGATAAAGCTAGATCACAACAGAAAAAAATTGCAATCAGTCCACTACTATTCCGTAGTGAGCTTCTAGTAATATGGGACTACAGGCTACAACAACCTGAGAGAGACAAAAGTGGGTAAATCTGCCTCCTGTTCCATTTCAGAAATTTAAGCATCATTAATCGTGTCTTAGACTTTTAAATGTAAATTAATTTTTTCCAAAAATAAAATTTAAATTATTTTCGTTATGGCATAAAATATAACTGAATGGAAGCAGGTGTCACCACAGATGTAGAGTTCTTGTGTTGATGAAGTACAAGAATGCATATATATTTGCTTCTTTGTTAACAGGACCAGCTAAAGTGATACCACTACTGTACCGTAATCACTCTTCTTCTTTGGTAAAATGCTCTAAATTTATTTTTTGTGTAGATCTGATGCTCGTCTTCATAGAGATGACATTGATATCTGCTTCAGCAAAACACTGAATTCCTGCAAAGTACCCCAAATCCGTTACGCAAGTGTCGAGCGCCTTTTGGAGCGGCTAACAGACTTGCGGTTTCTGAGTATTGATTTCCTGAATACTTTCCTGCATACTTACCGCATATTTACTACCGCAGCTGTTGTACTGGAAAAACTTTCAGACATATACAGGCGGCCATTCACTTCCATTCCCGTCAGGTGAGCTCTGGGGGTTTTCCCTTCTATCATAGGTTTCTTGTGGAATTAGTTGTTAGATTTTTTTACAATGATTTCCTGTTACATAAATGGTGTAATCAAGGAGTTCTTCCTTTTTAATTAGGACATAGGTTTTTAGGTAAGTGCGTCTCAATTTTCTGCCCAGGCTTTGAGAATTGCGTCATGCAGATTTTGCAGTGCCCTGCAGATTTGCACAAAATTTGTTCGTGTTTTCACTTAAATTTCTTCAGCATTCATTATTAAATGTTGCTTTTGTTTTGTTTCTTATTCTCAGGTCTTTGGAGTTATTCTTTGCTACCAGTCAAAACAACAGAGGCGAGTACCTGGCTGATGGGAAGTCACCACATCTGTGTCGCAAGTTTTCTTCTCCTCCTCCGTTGTCACTGTCCAGAACTTCCTCACCTGTCAGAACCCGCAAACTGTCGTTGACCTCACCACTGAATTCCAGGATCGGTGCCCTTGACCTCTCTACTTCATCTGTGGCAAGCAGTCCTACCTCGACATACAGCCCAGCCACCTCCCCACCACCAACGGGTAGCAAAGTACCACTGGACCTTAGCAAAGGGCCCTCCTCTCCTGAGCAAAGCCCTGGCTCCATAGAGGACAGCTTGGAGAACCCTCGTGTTGACCTCTGTAACAAGCTGAGGAGAAGCATTCGACGAGGTATTACATACCAACAAAATACTGAATGTCACTTTGATAAATCATAGGATAGTTTGGGTCAGAAGGGACTATCAGGGGTCAGTACTGGGGCCAGTATTGTTCAATATATTCATCAATGACTTAGATGAGGGAATTGAGTGTACTATCAGCAAGTTTGCTGATGACACCAAGCTGGGAGGAGTGGCTGACACGCCAGAGGGCTGTGCTGCCATCCAGAGAGACCTGGACAGGCTGGAGAGTTGGATGGGGAAAAATGTAATGAAATATAACAAGGGAAAGTGTAGAGTCTTGCATCTGGGCAGGAACAACCTCAGGTTCCAAGATAAGTTGGGAAATGACCTGTTAGAGAGCAGTGCTTCCTTGTAGGTGTGGCAGAATGGCCTCGTCAATTTTCACTTCAGGAGAGTGTTAAAGAGAACAGCAGAAGGAAATATTTGACGACAGTTTTGTTTCCTGAGTGAAAGATTTTGGAGTTGTACCATTACAATAGGAAGTAAAATATTAAGTTAAAAAGAAATAGGGGTGTAAAGACCTATCAGCTTTAACATGCTTACATAACAGGACTAGTTTTCCAGAAAGATTTCATCGCTATAATTTATGCGATGCACTTGGTACTTTGGTGAGATTTATACTACCTGGTTGTTATCCATCCAGAAGGTAGATGTCTAAATTAGATTAATTACTCCTGTGCAAAAGCCTGTTTTCCTCTATGGATTGTGCGAGGCACCTTGGAATAGGTATTACTTTCAGAGGGCTAAAGTTAGTTGATACAAACCTCACTGTGGGCATCTAGAATGGGATCGTTGTATTTAGATGGCAAAGCAAGTAGCTCTAATCTTACAGGATGAATTAGAATAGAAGTATATAGTGATTTTTTTTATATTGTTACATTAAAAAGAATATGAGGAAATTTAAAAATGCTAGTTTATTAGTAAAATTCACATTTAGAAATGATCTTACATTGCCTGATTTGCAGTCTGAGTACTTTGAACTGCAAATCTCAGCAAAATGTAGCTCAGTTTTACTTGACAGTACTGTAACAGTGAAAACTGATACAAACCAAGAGGAAAGAAGAAAAATATTACAAAACATAGACTAAGAAAAATATGATTGAGGTGTTAAGTCTACTCCTTACTCATGAATTAAGTGTCTAGGTAAAAAATCTGACCTTGTGTTATGCATAGGGATTGTTTTCACAGGATGTAGTCTACTGTTTAAAAAAAATTCTTAACAGGCAATCTAGCCACCTTAGCATTACAGGAGCCTATGCTTGCCCTTGCTTTGCTTTATGCTTTCATAAAATGCTGGTTGGCTGTTACAGTTAATCATTTTATTTCTGTATGCTGAATGTTTTAAGTGAATAACAGACCACATATACATAAAATCTTTACATAAGATTTATATACATGAGATCTTTACCATGTAGAATTGGGAAAATTCTTCTTGTGAAGTACTGTAACCAGATTCTAATCAATGTGATAGAACAGCATGTCCCAAAATACAGGCCATGCATTAAAATGAATTGTACACAGGTAACTGCGATGTTAGGTGTAATGTTTTTTGCTCTCCTCTGTAAAGTAAACTAGTAAAGAATAGGTTATTCTGGCCCAGTGTTAGCACTGTGCGTTGTTGCAGAGATATTCAGATTTTGCATTCCAGTCTGTCAAAGCTGGACGTGTCATCTGGGCAGCATGAAGAGCATTTGGAAATGGCAAGAACCTCGTATAAATGCTAAATTGCTGTCTGTGCAGTGTCTCCAGTCCCTTCGGGGATTTCCTGCTGAACAGTTTGCACTCAGTTTGGAGGAATTTGCAGCTGGATAGCTCTGTTTTGCAGGGGAAAGTCCTTTTGTCACCCAGCTGCATAGAGCATGTTGAGGAAGAGGAGTAACTTTAAAAAGAAATCTCACAAGGAGAATGGAAATGGTAGTAGGAAAACTAAAAAAATTATCAGCTGCATGTTTTTTAGCATAAGTAATGTATTTCTTTGTTTCTGAAGATTTCTGGATAAGGAGACTAGCCTACTTAATCAGGAGCCACCACTCCATAGCTAATACTGTTGCTCTGGTACTGCCAGATTTCCAGTAAAACAACTATGGCTTGCCCTAAATCAAATATAACCATACAAATTCTGTTCCCCAGCACATATTATTATGGTGGTTGTTGTTCTTCTTGAATGTTGTCCATTTACATCCTGGAATTTCCACCTTGTTCACCCACTTCTAAAGTTGTTGTCTGCTTTTAAAGTTTTTGTTTTCCAAAGCTTTTATTTATACGTATTTTTATATATACAACACTTAGGCTGCAGACACAGTTGTCATTCATAAAAAATGTAGGTTATATTTTGTGGGCTCGTTCTCCCTCATATCAGAAGTAATATTTCTGCCATTCCTTTTTTTTTTATTCTTCTGATAGAGCTCCTCCATGGAGTAATCTCCTCTCCAGTGCTCTTTGGCCATTTTATTGGGCAGTTTTTGATTACATATAGTTATCCAACAAGGATTCTTCTCCCTAGCTCATCTAAAAACTGTGGGGTCAAGTATCCTTGCTGCATGTGCATTTCACTGCATATTCTGCTGCATTAAAGTGCAATCTTACCCAAGCTATTTTTAAAACAGTCAACTTGCTGGTTTTCACCAAGTTCTTTATTTATGAGCTTTTGTGTGGCTATGTCATTGGTACAAAAGTTTCCCAGTCCTTTAACTCTGCCCAAAGGATAATTATTGCTGAGTATTCTCATTTCAAAAATTTAATGGCAATTTCGAGAAGCAGTACTGTTTAAAAAAAAAAAATAAACCACAGATTAAACATAACCAACCTTGTGTTAGATTGCATTTTGTGGTATTAGGTTTGTATTGAAACATTGGTATTAAGTGCTAATAATTAGTGGACACTTTTTAAGCATTACTTTTCAGTGAAGCCCTCTTTGATATATATATTCTTTTTAATCAATGCAGTACAGTTCATATTGTTCAAAGCTGATCATTTGTAGCCTTTCTGTCTTTTGGTGTTCGGAAACTAAGAGTCCTGAATCACCTGCATATTCTATAATCTCTGCAGAGGCACTCCATACCTAAGGCAAACTAATCTGACTGCGCTCTGTGCTTTAAAAAAGCAAATATTAAAGCTCCATGCTGTAGTTTCCTATAGCCTCTTAATATTTTCAAAGAACACTCACAATTTAATAATAAATTAATATACTATAATTAATTATATATAGTATAATGTAGTATATATTAATAGTATAATATAGTATAATATACTGTAATATAATGTAATGATATAATATACATTAAAGAGTTGTAAGTTATTGATGGTCATCCCAGTATTAACATTTATTCTCTTTTAAAGCAGCAGTTCTAGAATCTGTATCAGTGGACCGGACAATTCCTGAAAGCAGCTCAGCAGGGGACACCACAGAGCTTTCCCCGTGTAGATCCCCTTCAACACCACGCCATCTCCGCTATCGCCAACCAGGAGGTATGGTTCCTGCCCCTATCAGTCACTTTAAAGAGTTTAAATACTGCAGCTTTAATCTTTGCAGGATATTAGGAAAGAATAATGTTTGAATGTGTTTTGCTTGTATTTTCCTTTTTTCTCAGGTATTTAAAAAAAAACAGTATGTGAATTACAGCAGTTAATTTGCATAGTATAACAAGGGATTTCAGTATGATGAAATGTTCTTTAATAGCCCAAGCAGGATGTGCCCAAGTTCAGGATTAATATTGAGTCAGTCCTGTTCTCACAAAACTGCCCAGACCTGGCAGATTTTTTGCAGCTACTAAGAGGACTCATTTTGGACACTGCACGAAAATGAAATATACAACCATTATTGTCAATGGGGAGTGACTGTGTCTGTTTCTCTGTATAGCACTGAACATTTACAGATGGTGTCACATTATTCGTTCCAAAATTCGAATAAACTGCTCAGCTGAAGAGGAAAAGTGAGAGCTGGAGCTCCTCAAATAGCTCTCACATGGCTCTTTGAAATCATTAACAGAGCAGTGAGCTACATCCGTGAACGTTTAAAATGCTGCCATCTCATTCAAGCCAGATTTCTAGGCAATTATTTCATGCCTGACATTAAAACAACAAAAACAGAGCAGAGACTTCTCAAATGTTAATACGTTTCTGAGACATTTTATTTTTAAACCAATAGTAATCTTCTGTTATTGAGCATGTTTGTGGTGAGATGGAAAGATTTGGGGGTTGCAAACTGTGAGGAACAGTGCCGTATTATATGAGTACTAGTCAGAAGCAATGTTCACAGGACTCTGTATAGAGAGTTTGATAAACAGGGCAAAATGGTACTCATCCTAGGCAGTAACCTGAGAAAATAACATGAATCTAGTGATCAGAAGCTGGTTAATATGCTTAGTCTTCCTACACAATATTTTGTTTAGGTTAATTTTCTACACCATTGGTTTTGTTGTGGGTTTGTTTGTTTTTTCCATTTTCTGTTTGGTTACTGCCTGTTCCTCATCTTTGCAGTGTCTTAGATATTTTTTTCTGTAGCAACGTTAATTACACCAACCTGGAAATAAAACTTAAATCACAGATACAATTATGATATTTTTATTTCCTTTACTATAAAGTCCTCTGGCAATGAAAACATAAAATGTTCATGAAGTATAAACATTAACGAAGATTTTAAGTATTATTGTTGCTTAACTTGAAAAATACAAGAAGTATGTTGAAGCTGTTAACTTTTCTCTCTCTGTTCTCTTTACAGTACAAACTGCGGACAACAGCCACTGTTCGGTTTCTCCTGCTTCTGCTTTTGCTATTGCTACAGCTGCAGCAGGGCACGGGAGTCCACCAGGTGAGAGAAATGTGCTGTGAGAAAAGAGACATAGCACAAAGATACCTAGGTCTGAAGAGGCAAATATTTCACAAGAACTTGCTTATCTGAATCCTAAATAGCCACCGACCTGTTACTTTAATCTGCTGGTGTTTTGAGTCTGGAATCCAGCCCTTTGTGTGGACGTTGCAGTGCAACATTCACAGATAATTGGAGCCTTGGCTTCCAGTTATGTGGCCATTATGGAAATATTTCTAATGTAACTCATTTAATTGAAATTGACCCATAAGAATGATTAAAACAGCTTAAGACAGATTGTTCAGGTACACCCACCCTGTTGCATTTCCTGCTGTGGCAGTCTGGAAATTTTGGCTAATGCAGCAATTTATGTCACCAAAGAGTAAAATCGTCTTTTAGGGTGTTTATATATCACCCTGTGCTGGGGAACTGCCAGCAACCATCACCACGTCTACTTGAAAAAAGAAGATTATGACAATGTGTTCAGAAATATCTTTTAGAACAAAATAGGAAACCTAATAAACAAGGACCGGATACTGTACCACATACCTTCAAAAAATTCCTGTGAGCTTTCTGCCTTTGTTTTGTGGACTCTAAAGACATTGCCAAAGTATTCAGTGAGATTTTGAACTATCATGTTATAAACCAGTGATAGCTTTTCTTGCTGACTTAAATTAGAATTATGTTTACCACTCCACATTTTCAGTTCATCATCTATTAGGTGAATTCCCGTATTCCATTTTTAATATTTCTAGTCCAGCCTATTACTGAAAGATTTATATTTTACATATGTGAAATCTGCTGAACATCTAGATCATATCTTCTGTATTTTTATTTTTTTTGGTATTCATTTGCAATTTAAGATTTTATTTTGAAAATGAGCCTTTTTATGTCCAAGGTTGGTACGCATACGAGCAGTTGTACTTAACTACATTATTGCAAGAGTGTACTGTATGTTCCTTGGAAAGCAGCTATGTTGTCTACTAACTGGAGGTATCTAGTGCAACTTAAAACATTGATTTACTTTTGAATTCACTTGCTGTCTCGCTCTGTATCCTTTCACATATTAATATCTTCCCCTGAGTCCTGTGCTGGATCATGCTATAAATAAAAAGCAACTTTTAAAAAGTCCACAAAATCACTTTGGCTTTGCATTGACATACTCAAACTCCACGTTCATTTTGATTACGTATGACAAAGCATAGTCCAACTGTGTATTAACACCTGCTTCTTTTCCATCATAACTGGTGGAATATCAAGAAACTGCTTTGAAGACCCTAGTCTCAAAATCACTCACAAAATTCTATGCAAGTCAGTAAATGGTCACCACCAATTTCAGTGAACTTTGCCTTGAGTGTATCTGAAGTTGTGGTAATTCACTTGATGAGTGAGCAGGCTTCATGAGAAAATGATTTCTGGATAAAGATGGATCAGAGCTCCTATTACTCTTGAGTACTTCGGTGATCTTTAGATGATCACAGAGAGTAATGTTCAGTGTTAGGAGCTTTATGAACCTGTCACAAACATGTATTTTGTAAATCTTTTTAAAAATTATTAATATCCTCTGCCTATGGAATCAGACACTGCCAATGAATCAGCAACACATTTTGCATTATGAATTAATTCCAGTACATTTACAAATTGTTCAAAAAATCAGTAAGAATTTTTCCCACTAGGACAAATTCAGTTAAAAATTACTGCTTTTATATTGCTGAAAGCACAGCTTTTCAGTATTTTTAGCATTGAAGTATGAGAGAAAATAAAATCTACAAGTATGCCATCGATTGAAGGAATACCAATGCATGAGGATGTTGAAAAAGCGAAAAAACAGCATCCCTAATTTTCTTAAGTACTTTTTTTGTGTTGTCATTTAAGCTAGTTCTGCATAAAAGGTCATTCTCTTGGGTGATGTAGAAAAATAGTAAGAAGGTTCTGCAGCAAATCTGACAAGAAAAGTATGTGATGGGTAGTCTCAGGAGACTGAGCTGGAGCAAGGCTGTCCGTCTGTAATCAGTATGAAAATTCAAGGCTACAAACCACAGCTTAAACGGCTGAATCACCTCTTTTGTAACTTGATGCAATTAATCATGATGGAGATGGTATTAAAGTTTCAGTGTCACACAGTTCAAATTTTATTTTTTCCTCCTGTATGTTTTACCATAATTATGTAAGATCTGACGCTTACAATAGATAGTTCCATTAGACGATCTTAGTGCTCAGCCGGAGCCAAAAAGGTAAAGAAACATCAGGGTTTGTTAGGAAAGGAACAGACAAGAAAGCAGAGAAGGCCATTGTGCTTCCACAGTATAAATCCAGAATTTGCATGTGTATTGTAGACTGTGTACAGGGGATAAGAACTAGAGAATGCTGAGAATTTGCAGTCAAAGATAAATGGAAAGAGGATGAAATGTCTTCTGTGCATTTGAAGTTTAGAGAAGAGGTGACTTGGAGGGTTGTTAAGAAACTTCTGTAACATCATGGATGTCATAGGGAGAAGTAGTAGGCATTTGTTGATTTTTCTGATGCAGGAGCTAGCAGGCATCAGATGAATTTCATGAAGCCAGGCTTCAAAACAAGTTTGTGGTGGTTTGTGGAGCAACTAGAAGGCCTGTGAGATTCTGCTGAGGGACATTGTGAAAGGAAGAAACTTAAGCAGCTTCAAAAAGTGGACAGATACCTGCAAGTGAGTAGTAGTTACCTAGCTACCTGCAAGTCATTAGTAGTTACCACACCAGCAAACTAGAAATGGTTCAGGAGCTGAAATCAATTGGAGGTTCTGGGAGAGTATTAGGAGGTAAGAGTCATATGTGTGTCTTCTGTTCTCACTGTTCCCTGAAGCTTTATGGCCGCTTTGGTTTGGTTTGGTTTTTTGTTTTGTTTTGTTTTGTTTTCCAAGGGTATGATCTCTTAGCTCCTCTTAACTTTTCGTGTTCACATTCTGAGTGTTGAGGGATGCATGGAGGCAGGCAGGTCAACTAACTCATTGGAAAGCTCTATAGTCGCACTACAGAACCAGAAATGAAGAATGCTTAATTATCTCCTGTGGAGAATGTTGGCCATAACATTTTATAATGGCTGTCACCATGCAATGATACGTTACTTACTGATAAGTAAGAATATCTCTGGCAGGCTCTCCCAGGGCATGTGATGGCTTTGCTTATGATAAGCAATTGGGGGAACACTGCCTATGTTGGTCTTGTCTGCAGGCTTCATGACCGCAGGTGACTTGATGGGAAGCCGAAGTTGAAAGACTTTTTGTATTTCGGTCTGCTTTAGATGTTGGTGCGCTTTCCCCTTCAGATGCAGCCTCAGGGCAGTGCACGTTGGCAGTGTTTTCGGCCTGCTCCATCCCCGCTGTGTGGGGATCAGTGCTGTGCTTCAGGGACCTTGACAGTGTTTTCCTCATCTGTTGGGTTCATTTGTTATCTGGGTGCACATGAGGTGCACATGTAAGGCTAGTAGGGCCCTAAGAAAAGCTCGTGCTTGGGTAGCCCCACCACACCATATCCTGCACTAGTTTATGAGCTGCCAAAAAGGAGGTGCTGGGCACCACGGCATTGCTCTGCGGCATGCAGAGCTCCTGCAGGATATGGAGAACCTTTAGTTGAACCAGGAGAGTTCAGGTCCTTATGCTCTTCAGCAGTTCTTTTTAACTTACTGGTTTCATTGCTATTAATTTCAGTTATTTCACAGGTAGCTGCTTTTATGGTGCCAAGCTCTTCTACTTGTCCTATTGTTGAGTTGATCCGTCTAGTTAAATATTAATCTCTAAGTATGTTAAACTTGTTTTTGTCTATTCTCTTCTAGAAAATTTGCGTATAGCTTGTTTATTTTAACAGCATGATAAAGGTAAATGGAAATGTAAAGTGAAAGTAAAGGAAGTTAAGTAAGGCACCCCAGACACACGGCTTGGTGCCTGCATGAATGAGATGCACAATAGGGATTAATAGAGAATGTTGTGTCTTTTACATGTCTTTTGTCTTTTGAGGGATGTGAAGGATAGCTGGATGGTTCATGGGTTGCTGCAGTTTTTCTGTGTTACTATTGATAGGTTGCTGCACACCTTAATTCTTTTCCCAACTTACTGAAATAGGGTAGTAATATTAGCACATTCTGTCATACAAACGCACAGGTCAAAACCAGCTTTATTCTGCAGTCTTACAGCTTTCTTTCGTTGCAATAAAGCTCGTTCTTCAGCAAGGGAAGAGAACAAAGTTATGCAAGCATCCTTCTCCAGAAGGCATCCAGTTTTCATGACTGGATGTAAACTAGTGCAAACTCAAATTGTTGATTCAGGGACAAGTATTCTTTACTTATTCTGAACTACCGTTTTCCTATTCTTATGAATCCTTGTCATTGCTCCTAGCACTTCTATTCACCTACGTGCTTCTCAGAGTGGTAGATAAGCCCTAAGCAATCACAAACATATGCCTTCTCAGAGGCATCAGTTTCTTGAGCTGTTTCTTTCCCTCCGTTCATATACTTCTAGAAGATTAACTCTTGATTTCTGCTTGAATCAGTGACAGCTTCCATAAGCAAGACAGAGGTTATCTAGCAGCTCTGTTTCAATGTCTGCTTTACTCTTTTCTGTATGGAAAAGTTCCTACAAAATGTTAATGTAAGCTCTTCTTTTGGCTTTGCAATGAGAGGTAGTCATTAAGTGGAACTGCAGGGAGCTGCAGTGAGCCCCATCTTTCAGGAGCAATTTCCTTCTCTTCTCTGAGATTCTTTGTCACAGAGCCAGTGTCAAAGAAAGGAGTGATGTGGGAGAGGAACCTTCTGCCAAAATACTCACCAATCATGTGTAGTTTCGCTGCAAAAATCCTACAGATGTTACAGAAATTAAGTAACAGCACTATAATCTGTAGAGCACCCACACAAACCCTAGAACTAGATAAAAACCATTTGTATGATTTATTTCATCTGTGGCTTGTAGAACTCGAAAATGTCCCTGGTTTATCTTTGTACAATTATTTCAAACATGTCATTACTTTTTTTTTTCTCTCCTTAACTTCTTATTTATGTCTGTTGTGCACAGAATCAGAGCTCTATCTTGGGATCATTAACATATCATACACTGATTTTTAAAGAAAAAACATCTTTGGGTGTTCATTTAATAAATCTACTTGCTCTGCATGCAGGTCCTCATACTTGTTGATACTCATAAACTATGAAGGTACATTCTGTGACTAGAAGAGATTCAAACTTTACTTAAATTCTCTGAATAGTTGTATGGATTAAGCTAAATTAGCAAAATAATGCTGTTGTTTTTGTAAGTAACGAATAAAGTTAGAAGTACTTACGTAAGCTTAGCAAACATAAATTTCTTCTCTGCTAGATAATTTTGTTTTGAAACAATTCTACTGAACATAGGCTTCAAGGAGGCTGTTTTGACAAAAACTTAAATTCAAGATCTAAACTTGTGTACTCTTTATATTTTTTATATTCTTAGCAGATATTCTGAAAGAGCTTCAAGAAGCTTATTTCTTCCCCAACTCAAACTAGAGACCAAAAACCTCCCAACATGGAATAGAAGTGTTAGACAAGAAGCAAATACTTAAACCCAAACAAACGGGTTGTTCCCGCACCACGAACATAGCAGCTTTATTTCAGCAGCCCTGTCATCCAGTTTCGAACGGGGTACGTCAGTATTTCCAGCGTGCAGCACGCTTCAGAGCTGCCTTCCTCCTCCTACAGCGTGCCAATCCACGCTGCAGAGAATGTACCACTTTTCTCAAGAACAAGGTGACATATTATGGGAGAGGATGGGAGTGGGATGGAGGCTTGTGGTTGGCAGGAGGGCCTGGCTTCTTTAGCATAAGCGTTTGTTTTTTAAAACACATATGAAAGGGAGAGGAGAGAGTGAGAAAGGCGTAGGGGGAAAAAAGGTCTTTGGGGGAGTATTTCTGACAAACATGATTTGCACGTAGGAAACTCTGCCCCGTGCTAGCAAGGAGGAAAGATGGTTTTATTCTCTCTGATTTTAGTGGTTTAAAGGAGCAATTAAAATAACTGCCTGAAGCTTTGAAGCATCTACACAAAAATGGATCACTTACATACAACCCCTTTCAGTTAATTTCCTTCACATATCTCTGGTGCTAAATTACCTTTGGCTTATTTACCTGAGTATTGTTCAGGAAGGAGAATTTTTCCTGAAGCTGCTGCATTTTGCAGCTTGTACCCTATCAAAGAACTTTTCAAAAGCTCTCCCAAACAACCAGCCTCCAAATCCATTCGTACACACAGAAAATAAAACCAGCTTCTCTTTTCATAAATCCACACCAGCCTTTCAGAGAAGCAATCTTATTTTAAATTGCCCTTGGTTTTAGTCTAGCAAAACTGATCAGCCTGTTTACCAGACCATTTTCTGGTATCATCTGCTTTTCCACAGTTCTTACAATCTGTCTGCAGAAGTGAACAGACAGTCCTTTGCAGCTGCAGCCGATTCTCAACAAAGCAAGTGTAAAACCTGCTCCATTAATCTGCTAGCTGCAGCTGCTAAATGCAAGCGCTGTCTTCCTTCAAAGCACTTAAATGTTCCTGTGCATTCAAAAGCATCTCCTGGTGACCCTTCTGTGCACTAACTCTCAGTAGTTTCCACTGTTGGCAGCTCATCTAACATAGTCTGTGAGTTCTGGATTGGTGCTCCTGCGGTCACATCACTGTCTATGGAGAGATCAAGTTCCTTTCTTAAACTTTGTATAAAAAGTTAGTTCTATGCTACTTTCCACTGATAATCAGTTATGTGTTAGGGCATTAATTATATGCAGAAGTTATGCATTAGTGATGGAAAATATGTACAGACGAAAGTGTGTGATTATTTTATAGTATAAATGTCTATTTATTTTGACCTCACTATTTTTATACTCTTGGTCGCTGCCTGGGATAAAACACTGTAGGCCCTTTCTGTACTTTCTTTGACCATCTCTGGTGTAAAGCTGCCAAAACTCTATTTCAGAGCAACTGAATGTAGTTGAGGATAAACAGTGTGGAAATACTTATGCGAAAGTGTCAGCTTTAAGAGCCAGTGATTTATGTGAAAGTGTCAACTTCAGGAGCCGCTTGAAATGAATACCGCTCAGAGGTCCTGTAGGAGTTTGTCTGCCATAACATACCATAACTGTAACAGCAATAACAAATATAAATGGACTTTTGTGAATTACAGCTGTGGTTTCCATAATGCCATCTCTCTTGACAGCTGCATAAGCACTGAAGTTGAGCCAGATGCATCTTGTGAGCTCTCAGCCTGACAAACTTTATCCCTGCTTGATTACTATCACAATATTAGATTGATAAAAATTAGCTAAAAGTAATAATTCGTGTTTCACAGAGATCTAGATTTCACAGTGGGTCATGTGTAGGCCTTTCCATTCCGATAAATTGGGCACAGATTGATTAAGGATGACTGCTTATTTTGAAATGCAAAATTAGCATGAGTAAGTTTAAGAAAAGTTACACAGCTGTGTAACTTATTTTAGGTTGTGACCAGTGGTGCTATTCTGCAGTCACTCCAGTTGCTTGCCAGCTCCTGTTGTCACAATATTTTTGTTTTGTTTGTTCTGGCACGAGCATTAATTGGAGTAATGGAATGACATAGCTTGTGCCAAATGGTACCAGGGAGATCAGATCCCATGTTCACTTTTGTGTGTCCGTGTGTCTGTAGTTATTTGTCTGACCATGGCAAGAGGAGGCACTGTCGCTGTACATACTGCTGCCAGGTGCATTCAGCTCTTAAGCTGAATAATGTGACTTGGAGAGGTACTATTCAAAATAATGAAGGCATACACTCCCAGTGAGATCCCATTGATCCCTGAAATGGAAAAGCATATAGAAACATACATTATGCTTTAATCAGATACAGTATTTTCTCACTGTCTTGCACACAGATTGATGCAAATATACAGTTCCCCATTCAAGGATAACAGTTGTGTTGTTCAGGTAGTTATTTCCCTGCTTCTGAATAGAGGAATAATAATGTGGCATCTGTTTTGGTATGGAATTTGCTAAAGATTAGAATTAGGTGAGGTTAGTAAGGGAAATTATTACTCTCTCTTTTTTCCATTGCGAGAGGGCAGGCAGAGAGCGATTTCCTTGCTCCGGTGAATGTTACGTGAAAGGTGAGCGGTATCTGACATGGATTATACATTATGTGAATAGCCGGGTAATGCACTTCTGTGTTGTGCTGTACTAAGTGCTTCAAAGTGCATCGGTGATTACAAGCTAACCTTTGAAAAAGTATGTATTTCTTTCTGGCTTTGTACATAAGTATCCATATCTAAATCAAAACGAAAATGTGTGTCTTTTTCTAGTTGATATTCAGTATGATGCCATAAACATTGCTATTAGTAATAATTACAGTAATTTTGCCCTCCAGTAATTTTCTGGGTTATAACATCTCATTCCCTGTACTGGAAGAGCTTTGTAGAACTTTTTCCTTATGAATCCGGGCCTGAAAGAAAAAAATGTCCCAATCAATAATCAAGAAATTAATCCTTTTTAATCTGCAGTTTATCCCAGCAGGACTACTCTTCACGGGAGTAAATTGACACAACTACATTGCAGGTATCATGGAAGCTGTTTCTAAGCATTTGGAAGCAGACCTTAATTTTAACTGTACTTCTTCAGGTCGCGGGTTCCCAAATTCAATATTGAATTTGAGGGCATCTAGCGTCCTGTCGGAGACACAGGACATCATCAAATCAGTGAAATCATTGTTTCAGGCATGCTTATCAACCCTGAGTGTTTTGTGGTCCTCCTGAGTCCTCCCTTTCTATCAGGGATCTAAGATGCTTAGTTCCAAGAAAGAAAAGAGTTGGTGTAGGATTTGTTGTCCTCCCCTGATCCTTTACGCAAGACAAGCAAGTTATTTTACTTGTCATTTTTGTTTGACTAATGGCTCTAGCCAGGAATTGGGAAAGTGAGCACTTGTTCCCTTTTGGGAACACGTTTTAATGAGATTCCCAGACCAATTTTGCAAATGCAGGGAGGTTTGAGGAGCATTGAGACCTGAACACTGAGATTCCGTGAAGTTCCCCATTTCAATCAAAAAAGTTCCAGATGGGCAATACTCATTGACCTACTCTACAGCTGACACTCTTCTCCATCAACAAATGTTGTGTTACAAATAACTGCTGGTGTAGACCAACCCGCTTTCCTTCCTGGTGGCTGGAGGGTTGTCAGGAGTTGCCCAAAGTTCTCCCCAAACCTAGAGGTGACCAGCACTAATATTGTGACCAAGCCACTGGCCTGGCTGGGGGGCTCAGTGTCAATGATTTGGGGGGTCAGTGGGGGCTGATGGTGATGTCCCAAGAGAGGTAAGCATGCTTTCTGTCCAGGCTGCATTTTTGACACTAGTTCAGCAGGCTGCTTTTATGAGACATTTGTGTATGTTTTCTCCTGCCAGACGATATTTTACTAGGAAATCAGTAGCGAGATGAAAATAGAGATTAAAGCTAATTTGTTTGGAATCTGCATTCTAATTCAATAACCCTGAATGTTACTCCTTTCCTCTGAATATTCACCTACTGTGTAGTGCATTTGAATAGACTTCTATTTTTGTTCCTGAATTAGGAGCCCTTTGAATTTAACAAAATTTTTGCTTAGCAATTTTAAATGACTGGCTAAACATTCATGCTCAAATCGAGTTGAATCTCTCCTTGCAATCTTCTTAGGGCCATAACTTTGAATTAAAACAGTGACTTAAAAATGAAAGCTAGTTTTGTCTTAGTGATCTCTGTTCTTGGGAGTTAGGAGCCAGGGAGAATGATGATTCTTTTTTTCACTTGAGAAATTTAGGATCCCTTTTTTTCATGTGTTCCTCTCTCTTGAATTAATCTCATATTCTAGTTTATTAGAGGAGTAGACTACTTGGGAAAAAAGTATTTTCACTGGACATTTCCTGGATTATGACACTGTGAACCATGTGTTTTCTGACCCATTGCACTAAGTCCTGAGCAGCTGCAGGGGAAACTCTCTATTTCATAGATTCATGCGACCAGCTGGTACTGAGGGAAAAATTCCTTCTTCATCTAAGAAAGGAGACTAATACAGTCCCTATTACTGCCTCCCAAAAACTCATCACCACAATCCTACTGTGATTGACTTGATGGAATGTGTTGAATTTGTATTTTCCAGTGGTTTTGTTGAGCTTCTCTGGCAAGCTCTTAGGTGGTGTCTCCCCCTGCTCTCCTAAGCTGAGGAGGAGAGAAGCTGGAATGAAGCTGTGACCACTGTGTGCAGGCAACAAGCCCTAGTATGTCAACACTGCAAGTAGGGAGTTTAACCAAAAGGTCTGGGTTCATAAAAAGGGCAGCTTTGTTTAGATTCTTCCTCACATTTGGGGCACCCAATGGTGTGTGTGGGGTGAGAAGAGAAGTTTTGGGGAGTATTTTTCTGGTTATTGTTTTGTTTATTCCTTTTTTTTTTTTTTCTTCCTAAGCCTAGTTATTGCTTGCACAATTAATATTTGTTTATGCTACTATTAAGTTGCTTGATTTGTGGCCCAGTCATAAATGGTCTGGAATCTACTTATGAGATGGACGTTTTGTTCAGAGATTTTTTGTTGACTGGTATGCATCCTGCCAATTTTTGTTTTGCATGACAGTCAACTATTTGTTCACAGATGGTCTGAAAAAATTTACATTTGGCTCTTTGCAATTATTGCCTCCTTTCCATTTAACCTTTACTCCTATTGTCATTAAAAAATCTGAATGATTTTGCAAACTACTTTCTTTAGCTTATGTAAAAATCTCAGCCCAACTAAACAAAAAAATTCCAAAAGCATCTTCTGTGTTTTCTGTTCCTAGGTGTACATTGTCACAGACTTAATTTTAACCTTTCTTTTGTGGCAGGGCACATAGAGCATGTAAAGGTCTGAAAGCCTGCTTCAAATAGTTCTTGAAAAGACTCTGAACATTATGCAAAAAGATATGCTATACTTCTCATATTGCTAATGGAGCAGTTTGAGAGTATAGGCAACGTGTAATTAAAGAAATCAAGAGCTGGGTATCACTCAAAATGCAGAAATTCATCAGCAGGTAAAAATTGCTTATATCTTCCCTGAAGAGTAAGAGACATAGCAGGAACATAGGCAAACATACTTGGCTGACATACAAAATCAAAGAAATATCAACTGCAGTGTTGCTGTTCTTGTCATTATTCATGGAAGATAATTCAAACATTACTAAAGTAAAAAAAAAAAAAGTGTCTAAGATGTACTAACACAGTCATAAAAATAATTGTTATGGTAGGCTGTTCAAAAAGGCTTTTCTTCTTTGTCAGTTGTTCCCTATAGTTCTTTTATATAAATAAGTCAGGAAAATATTCTGCTGTCACATTGCACATTTATCATGATATTCTGCATTGTGTAAACACAATTGGCAACAACAGCCTTTGAAATTCAAGATCTGTTCTTTTCTAGAGATATATCCATAAATAAAGGCACAAGATTTGGATGGTTTCTCATAAGACTTCACTAGAAAGTTTGGACTAGGATTTTGCACAAGCATGCACACACGAACGCTTCTTGTATGCAAACAAATATGATTTTGAAGATATATGCAGGTACACAAAAATATAGCATTGGGTTTTAGTGATGACATTAACTCCTTGTTGGCTTTCTGCACTGTTGCTGAGAGAAGAAAATAATAGTATATTGTCCAGTGGTAATGAGTTACTGCTACTTAACGGTTGTGGAGAATGCATCCTACAAAGGGCAGTAGTACAAAGCTACAGATACTCATTCCCTGCATAGTTACAACAGATATAAATGCTAATGCACACACATGTTTTCTTCTCTCTATAGTAAAGGAGTAAACCATGCTATTTTCTCTGAACCCATGTATTTATAATAAGTCAAAAATAAAAAGCAATCTTGTAATGCTGCTGAAAAAAACATGCAGACTCTTTGGTATTTTTTACTTCTAAGATGGATTTTTATTAACAAGTTACGTAACTCGTAACTGCAAATATGTTTTTGATGTTTAGCGATTTTAAAAATTTTTCTTCCAACTGTGAGGCTCTAATATGGTCTCCTGAGGTAGTATCTCTATTGAAAAAACAAACAAACAAGCAAAAAACAAACAGAAAACACAAGGGTGTGTGCCAGGTATATCTATAGCAGTGACCATGTTTTTAAGGATTTTTAAAGGACGAATTTTCAAATTTCAACAGTTCTTTGAGTTTAAAGGAATATTTTCATTCTTTGTGGTACTCATGTTTTAACCATATAATCTCATATGTTATTATAATTCTCAGAGCAACCTTAATGTTGTTAATATTAGGAGTTAGAATAGCATCTTGATCTTAAGCATATTCTTTAGACACTTTTTTTCCCCACCCATTAAACTAAAATTATTTTGCTGGACTGATATATTTTTAGACTTCTGGATTTAGTTCAAGTTTAGAGCAGAATCATGACATAACTGCTTTATCTCAATGTTGTGTTCTTTAAATTACTCTGATTAGAAAAAGCCTTTCTAAAGTGAGAGTCATTTAAAAATAGTTCACCAACCTTTCCCTTAAATATCTTGCAGAAATTAAACACAGTCACCATAGCTCTGTCTATGTTACACTATTGTACATCAACTGGTGCATGTGAATCCATGGGATTTAGTTTACTAATACTATAATCCCTTGACTTGATTTGATAGTTAGATTATATTTCTGGTGGAGGCTTTAGGCAGAAGAATCAAATACATACTTGGATTTATTTCTGACGTGGGTGGTTACAACAGGGATTTTCGGTGGCATATTTCTTAGAACAAAATGATTTTGTATCTCCCAAGGACCAGTGGAAGTGAAATTAAAAGCCTGAAATGCATCGGACACTTTATTTCTCCTGCTTTTTAACAGACACTTCTTCTGATACTGTATAAGTTTATAACCCTTCGTGAAACAAACTCAAACCCTGGCGTAGTGAATGATTAAATATGCCTCTTTCTTAAACTGAAGTAACCCAAAGATCACGGCTAAACTTGATAGCTCCTGCTTCTAAGCCTCAGGCTGCTTATGTGACCTGCTCCATTATAAATCTGGATGTGCACATTTGATAATTACAACAAAAGAAAAAAAAAAGGAAGAACTGTATTGCTGATCAAATACGCTATTCTGTAGGCAGTGAGTGGGAGAGCATCATTTTTGTGCTTTTTTTCCTGTCAGTTAATGTGGTCTTCTTTTCCAACTCTGTCATTCTTCAGCTGGCTAGTGTATGGCAACCTGATATCATAATTAGAGGAATGATTGCCAGTGTAGTTTTCTTATATCAGGCTACTTGGTATCCAACACATTTCTGTGAAAATGTGTGAAACCCAATTACTTGCTTGAACACCAATAAAGATCGGTATCTTTAAACAGTCATCCAAGCTTTTTTAGGTGTGTCAAGGAAACCCTTTCCTAGTTAGTTTTTTTGTACCACATATATGTTGGGAAGGCTTTTCTTTTGTGCTGCATATATTTGAGAGGATTTTTCAGTTTTAATCTGTGGATGAAAACTGCTCCGCTCCAAGCCTGGGGTTTTTATTTATTCTTTATCCAGGTCAGAAAGTAACACTGATGTTTGCCAAGCCTAAGCTTTCAGGATTTGAGCCAGGCTGCATCGTGAAACTGGCCCACAACTCTTCAGTGTATTATTCATCAGAAGAAAATAAACATAAGACAGAGAAATACATTTGACTCTTTTTTTGCTTATTTGTCATCTGTTTTGTGAACTATGAATGTTCCCTTTACACTCCTCTGGGACCCCGTGGGGTTTGCTTGACCTCCTCAAGTAGTGGAGTCCAATTTCCTCCCATGTTAGGTGCTAACTCAGCTTCAGTGTATGATTCCAGAGTATTTTGGTGAAACTGACACAAAGTCTTTTTCTTAAATGAAGTTTTTTGCTGAGAAAGACACCAGAAACTTGTTGAAATCACTCTTCAAAACTTCAAACAAGTTACCTCTAAATCTTATGAATAGAAATGTATAGATAAACTCTTAAAAATATATGAATCATCAAAATTTTTACATATTAATTACTGTGGTAAGGAATTGTATGCTGCTGTATTAATGCAGAAAAACAAAATGCAGAGATTACGGTTACTGTAACTAGACTGAGAGTTTTTGACATCTTAAATAGAAAAGCAAGTGTACTTCATTTATCATATACAGTGCAGAATTTAACATAATACAAATGTTCCTCTCGGCCGGGGTGGATTTTAAAGAGGAAATAATGTAAATTGCTGATGGAGTCAGGTTTGTTCAGTAGAACAAGAAAAAGCGGGAGAGGATTTTGCTAAAAGGACTTCTTAGTAGCTTTTGAGGAGCAGATCTGTTCTCTGTCTCACACTCACACGTGATGTGATATTTGCATCTGGTCCTGAGTGCAGCAATTCCAAAGGTGGAAACACTGGCACATCCTACTTGTAGGCATTGATTGCCTCTGTTTTTTTGCTTTATGAATGGGATAGATAGTGATACCAACCACTGAAAAGTGCTTTAGAATTTCACATAAGAAGAGCTGTCTATGTACAAGGTATCACCATAATTTAATCTGTTTTTGTCAGCGGGTCTTGAGATGTATGTCTATTCAGCACCTTTTTTTTTTTTTTTTAGTCTGTGGTGACAGTGTAAACTACAAAAATATTAGTTTTGATTATAGCGAACATAACAAGAACACCCAAAGGTGGAACTGGATTCTGCACAACATAATCTGAAGCACATGAACAGAGTGATTCAATTACATTGAAAGGACTAATTCACTGAAACTAGCAATGCTGCAGGTTAACATTGTGTTTTGACAGGCTGTGGTATAAGTTCTGCGTCACTGTTATGCGAAGAAACTATTTGTGAAAGCAGTATGTATTAATCTCAACAGATACTGGGGAAAAACATTACTTGAACGTAGCACTTACTGAAGCCGCAGCCCACTAAGATGTTTAATGATTGGAAATAATACTGACATTTCTCATGAAGAAAGATTTCTTCCTTCAGGAGAGAAACAGGTATTCAGCATGGATTGTTTCAGGTTATTTCACCGTCGGGTCTGGATGTGGGCAGTTCCACCCAAAATCCTAATTAAAACATTGCAAAGGTTGGCAATCCTGCTAGACAGGACCCTTCACCTCTCTCTTCTCTCCTGGAACCACAGTGAAGATGATCTCATAAGAAATCATGCCTACTTTCCCACTGATTTAAGTGTAATGTGTGGAGTTGGCCCCCAGACTGCTCTACACCGAGAATAACACAGTATGGGAAGGACCACTTCAAAATTGCCCCTTTTAAAGATTATTTCCACAAGCATTTGTTTCTGGATACCAAGATAGATGAAATTTTATCTGATCAGATATAGCTACTACGTTGATCTTTCAGTCCACTTAGATTTATAGCCTACATGGCTAAGGGTGCCTCCAAGTCCAAGTCATGGACAGGAGTGATATAATGCCGGAGACTGTATAATCAGAGTTTAAAACTATTCCTAGCTCAAAAATAAGTAGAAAAAGTATACGTGGAATAATAGAGCGGATGCACCAATGCTAAAAGGTTAACTGGAAACCGTTTGGTAGGATGCTCTCTGAGGTATGCCTCAGGGTGCAATGAAACCTGCAATGAAACGTGTGTTCCCTGCAGATCTGTTACCTGTTGCAAAACTGGACAGGATTGGAAGATTTAGATTCCCTTTTGGAGCATCGACAGCAGCAGACACATAAGCTGTCTGTAAGTGGCAACGTGAATGTGCCACTCACAGATAAATTTGTATACAGGGCTCTTTGAAATATGCATATGGAACAGTTGCAGTTGTCATGGTGGCTCAGGGTTTTATTTGGAGTTATATTAAGAGAGGACTAGGTGGGCAGAAGGAGAGAGGGTGAAGTAAGGAGCAGCAGTAAAACTAATGTATTAGAAGGAATTTGCGCTGTGAAAAGTGCAGGAAACACAGATGACATCATCAAAGTTCACGGATGCCTGCTTAGATAGCTCCTGTAGTGGCTTCATCAAATCTGGTCAACTCCCCTTTGCAGGCTCTGTCCCAAAGTCCATGTCACATTGAAAGTTAGGAGGAGCAAAACAAACACTGGGCAAGGACTTGCTTTTGCATGTTTCTGCTCCTATATTAATGCAGCTACAGCAACAAATATTCACTGGGGGTTTTTTTTACTGTTTTGTTTAGGCCTTTTCTGTCAAAGCTAGAAGGCCAAAAAGTAACAGTACCTACTGATCATACTTGTTTGCCACTGACGTTTTTTCTATTTTTTCAGAGTTTTGTAAGATCCTGAAATTAATACCACTCTTCTGTCCAATTTAAATGTTCTTGAGTATCTTTTCTCTTAACTTGAGTACCTTTTTATTACTGAAAAGATCTATGCGACGACTGTAAAAAATACTGAGATTTCTTTTGCTTTCATGTTAATTATTCACTAACTCTAGGTTATTAATGCAACATAATTTTCTTAGTATCAGGAATTATACAGTCCAGTGCTTTAAATGGTGGAGTTTTTAGCTGTTGCTAGCCTGACTGGAAGGGAGCTGACATGTTAGTTTTGAATAAATTTGCTGTTAGCCATCTGTGTATTACTTTACAGTTATATAGTCTTCTGATATATAGGTGATAGATTAGAAATTGGTGACTCTTGTCTACAATTTTAATTTAAAAATGTATATAAATCCACTTAAGCTTATCTAGTGAATAGTAGCAGTTACTAAAGAACTTCTAATTTTGAGACTAATCTAATTCATGTCCGTAGTGAGCATTTTAATGATGTGGATGGTAACCATCTCTACTGCAGGCTAGCAGACTTGGTTTCCGCTTCAGGTCCAAGTCAGTTCACAATGGAAAAGCGAAGAGCCAGCAGTGTGCTATGCACCATTCCACAGGTTCACACTTTGCAACGTCTTCTGGTGACAGACCTAGAGAACATCATGTTATTTGTTTCTGCAGATCTCCCCACACTGCTCAACGATGGCTTGCACACCTCTGCCTTCATGAGGGGCAGTTCTTCATCTTTGTTGCAGTGCAAGTCTCCAGCATTGCCCAGATCATTGTTATGACTTGAAGTGGGAGTATAATCAATCCCTTTGTTCTGAACTGCCACGTGTTTCTTCCATGTAGAAGGAATAGAATGCAGAAGCATTTCCTTGGAAAAAGCGTGGTGGATCGTGGAAGAGGAACAGAGGCAGAGGCTTTTTCTGAACACTATGTGTCCCAGTAGCTTTGTCATGCTCCAGCCTCAGTTGCCTCAGCAAGGTCTAAGGACTTCCTGTAGTGTTCTACAGCGTAACTGGCTCTGGCTTAAGGCCTAACTTTGCTGAGTTGTTGTCAAAGATGCTGAATCTGGAGCATACCTGAGGTCTGCTGTTACTCAAAACAAGTCCTAAGGGAAAACCTTGAGACAAGTCAGGCACCCAAATGGAAGGGTGCTAAGCTGGTGTACAGAGAACAGTGGGTATTCCACTCCCTTCCATTTCCACAAGAAAATGTCATGAACTTGATCTTCGTCAAATTTAATCTGCAGATTTAAGTCTTGGACAGCAAGTACTGCTTGAGGACTTGTGGACTATTTTTTGTTTCTATAAAGAGCAATAAGTTTAAAATGTTGTGTGAAGAAAGAAGGAAACACATCACAGCATTTTGGGTTGTTTGGAATTTAAAAACAAGGTCAGAATGGAGTTAATAGATTTCCGGTTTTATTTTGAAAAACATGTATTTCCTAGAATCACAGAATAGTTTTGGTTCAAAGGGACCTTTAATGCTCATCCAGTGCCACCCCTGCCATGAGCAGGGACATCTTCACCAGCTCAGGTTGCTCAGAGCCCCGTCCAGCCTGGCCTGGGATGTCTCCAGGGATGGGGCATCCACCACCTCCCTGGGCAACCTGGGCCAGGCTTTCACCACCCTAAGAGTAAAACGTGTCCTCCTCATGTCCAGCCTGAATCTCTCCTCTCTTAGTTTAAACCCATCACCCCTTGTCCTGTCGCAACAGGCACTGCTAAAAAGTCTGTCCCCATCTTTCTTACAGGTCCCTTTTAAGTACTGAAAGGCCAGAATAAGGTCTCCCTACATAAATTTCACTGATTTAGTTACTTATTTGAAGTCTTGTACCTGAAGATTTACAGTGAATCACCCACTTGGACTTAAGTTCACATGTGCATCTATGTTCAGCTAAATTCCTTTCTTAAAAAGCTGGAGATGTCCATTTATAGGTTTGAGATTTCAACATTAAATAATGACAGTGTGGATCTGGGCGAACATGTTGCCTTTTCTCCACAACAAACTAATTACTGCTTAAAAATTGATGAAATTCTGAGGACCACAGAAGTTTGCTGAAGTGATCTCTGGAGGTTTTCCTTTTCCCTTTCTTGCTCTTTTTATTCTTTTTGCAGCTGACTGGAAACTGTCCCTGTAGGCTTCTTTCTGTTTTCCTTCCAGCTTACTGAAAGTCCTTTTCCTTAATGTTACTTTGATAAACACTCCACTGCTTTAATATATAAATTTCATTGTGACTTTCATTGCTGCAATGAAGTGGCTAATTGAACAGTTTATAATGTGTATGCCTAATTGCTTTTGCAAGAGGTTAACTGTGAAAGGCATAGAAAATTACCAAGCAAAATGTTGCCTAGGTTACCTTTTACTGAGTAAAGCCTCAGAGATTTTGTTTACTTTGCTGTTTATGGGCAGTGAAACTCCTGAAGATGTTTTAATATGAAACTTCCTTTGAAACTGAATCACAGATGTCAACTACAGTGTAATATGCCATAGGTTAAAAGCTTCAATGAAATGTAAGTGTAGAAAATACATTTGTGGTTTGGTGTCCAACCTGCAGTAAAAGATGTAAGAGTGCAGTTAAACATTTATTTTCCTGCTTATCTTTCAAAAATTATAGATCAGAAATTTGGATTTGGGGGATTGTCTTTAATAAAAATAAAGCAAAGCTAATACTAGCCTCTAAGAATACCTCCAATGGCTTTCTCACAGAATAAATAGAAGTTTAATCTGCCTTTGCTATTTATAGTAATACACTGGATTTAGAGCAGCTTTTATGCCAAAAAAATAGTAAAGTACTGGTCATATGGGACAGTGTTTCCAGTTGTTACTTGGACTCTGCACTGAGTGAAGTAAAAAGCAGGACAGTGTAAGATAAAATCTAACAACAAACTCTCAAGTGCGTCTTCAGGGGTTTTTGTTTTTTGTTTTTTGTTTTTTGTTTTTAATTTGGAGTGTTAATGTAGTAATTTCATTATTATTAAAGTAATGTAATCATTATGTTATCATATAGATTGTATTTATGATTGAAATAAAGCAGAAACTGGAAGAGAAAGAAGCAATAGTTTGAACATTTGGAGAAACTTTCTTGTTTGTTTTTAAACCCATTTATTTGTAGGTAAATATTGCTGAATAAAAAAAATATTTTTTTTCTTCACCAGGTGTGTGGGGAAATGCTGAAGGTGGCAAATCTTTGTTTTCAGGCAACCATGGTTGTAAATGTGTTTTCTGTATACTTGCCCACTTTCCTGTCACTCCAGTGGTAAAAAAAAACCAAACAAATAGCTTATTTGAACAGTCTGTTGCAACTAGTAGAGCTGTACAATGCCGTGAAGGGACATTTCTGTGTTTACCTTCTTCTCCTCTGTGTTTAGACTTCTATCGTCCCCCATTTCTTTACCACTTTTGAAATTTATAATATCTCTTTTTCCTTTCTAAATTGCACTCACTTTCCTTCTGTAATCTGCCTGATTACAGGCCCTGTACATTTTTGGTCTGGTCTTGTTTTTTCTGTACTGGAGGGAGACCTGATGTTAATGACAAAGGCAAATATTCTTTATCTTTCTGAAACTGAATGCTGAACAGAAGGAGGTGTCTGTATTAGTTATGATGGGCAGAGTTGTATTCTACTGATTTTGCAGAATTTCAGCTGCCTAAATGGTCATACTTGAAAAATCAATATAGACATATTTCCTTTTACTACACATAAATGTTCCATGAGCTTTCAGTTTATCCATGTTATTAATCCTATATTTGAATTTTTGCTACCTTCCTTAACATTAATGTGTGGTTTTTTTGCACAGGATTTAACAATTCTGAACGCATGTGTGACAAAGAGTTCATAATACGCAGAGCAGCCACGAATCGTGTCCTGAATGTCTTGCGCCACTGGGTCTCCAAGCATTCTCAGGTATTGTCCTGTTGCACCCTTCTCCTCACCATCTGTAATACGTTCGTGTTCTCCCTACAAAATATTTATAGGCAGCGCTGCCGTGTGGTGTAGCAAAGGTCAAACGGCCTGAAAAGTCAGTGCTGTATAGATAATGTGGAAAACAAGCTTGTAAAAACACGCTGTTAAGCAAGTGAAGGATCCTTCATCTAGCTTTGCAAAGCTCTCCAGAATATATCCAGTTACAACGTTATTTCTGATAACATTGTGTGTGAGTGCTCTGCTGTTGTAATACGTGTTGAAATACATAATGAGCATCTTGGATTTATCTTTCAGATTGTCAGTCTTCGAGCTACAGGCAGCTTGGTTCAGTTGCTTTGACCGAATGTGTTTAAATACTGGTGTTTGCATACAGATGTTTATTTATTTGTTGTGAGTTTTATGTGGAAAGAGGCGCCAGTCCTTCATGTTGGTCTTTGTACAAACCGTGACAGGACTGTGAGTCTGATATGTAACCATAAAACTGTGTTGGCAGGGGGACGGGGAAAAAAAAAAATCTGAGTAGCTAATAGAATTCCATAAAGATAGCTATATCCTTTAAGGTGCCAGGTGAGACAAATGTTGGAAGACTTTGGCATGTATGTAGAAGACTACCAGGAAAATTATTGAAATAAGTGAAGGAGGGAAGGAGAGAGGGAAGAAGGAAGGGGGAAAAGTGAGAGCACTTTGGAAGCAAATGAAAGATTTTTGTACGCCTTGGACAGATGGTACTTCATGGCAATTATAGACTGCTTTGTCATTACATGCTAATAATCAAGAACACTTGATCTAAAAAGAATTTATTGCACAGCTAACTGCAGCAATGTCAAACTGTTCTATGTCAAACTCAGTTCCCTTTTTTCCATGTAATAGATTTTAATTATTATAGAGGTTAAATTTGCTAGAGGATGAAGTCCTCAAGAAATGCACAAGTGGGAAAACTGGATGTGTTTGAAAAGCTGAAGAGCCCAGAAGAATTTAATAAAACCTCTCTTGATACCATGGAAATGATTAAACATATTTTTATGTTTTGGAAACAACCTATGCATGGCAAGTTCTCTTTGACTACCTGTTAAATAAAAATCATTGCATGGCAAAATCTTGAGCTGTAACAGGAACGGCAGAAATCTGTTAATACTGTTCTGTGTTATGGTAGGGTACTGTGTCTCTGCCATATTTTGCATTAAATAACTGCTATGAGTTGAGTTGACCATCTATATGAATTAAAAGATGGTAAATTAGTGCGGGTGTGAAAACGTTAGGAGTCACCAGACTTTGGTCTACATTAAGCAACTGTCTACAACTAGTTAGACTGAAGTTTAAGTTTCAGAGCTGACCCTGATTGAGTCATGATGATTCTCTACCGTAAGCTCAAAGCAACTGTGAAGAGTGCGAGCATACACTGTTGTCGTAGCAATTGCCCAAAATATACTTACCCTCCTTCAAAATACAAGTGTTCTCTGTTTCCATTTCAAAAGTACCCATTTTATGCAAGAAATTAATAATTGCCTTAATACTTTTGCAACTACTTTTACCTAATGTTTACAGTTATATTATCTTTAAAATAGTAAGAGGTTAAAGGTAATGAGTGAAAATTCAACAGTGTGCATTCTCAAAGTGAAAGCTATTAGCTGGACTCCCTAGTCACTCACTGTCTTTTATTTTTAACATGGTAAGCGTGGCAGATTTTATTTCTGTAGCTCTCTTAATCCAGTATTCCGATGTGGTAAATATTTTAAAATGGAAGGACTTCGGCACAGAAAGTAATGAATGCTACAGTAACAGAGCATGGAATCAGACTTTTGTGTTGTTTACTTGTGAGACGAGAGGGAGAGAAAGGACAGAAGACCTCAGCAAACCAGAAATGACTGGCTAGTTTCTGCCAAAAAATATGGGACAGGACTGCTTTAAGGAAGGCAAGTGAAGAATTACTGTCTGGCCAAATAGTATGAAATGCTGGCAGTAAAGATGTATAGTCCTGCGAGAGCAGTAGCTCAGAGCCTCATTTTACAATAACAACACAAGCTGCAAGCCAGAGAACCTTGAGCCACCAGTGTCTGGTGAAGAAATGTTGATTAGATTTCAAAAATGACAAAACAATGTAAGTATTAAAATTCTATGCGATCAACAGACTTGCCAAATACTTTATTACATTTTAAGGTATTTGCATAATTCTCTGGCTGCTTAAAGCATTTGAGACATTGTTCACCTTCAGCAGCAGCAAAGGGCAGGTCTTACTTTCTTACCAAAAATAAAAAAGAAAAGAAAAAAACAGTTAACAAAATAAATGGATATTTGCAACGATAAATATGCAATGCAATATGCTTTGCTGATACTCTTTTCTCTCCACTTGGCTTTGAATTTGCTTTTGCTACAAAAACTGCTGACACCAAGCAGGCTATTTCTGTCCTCTGTGGGAGAGGCTTCTCCCACTGTCAGGTAGACTGTTCTCCTTGTGATGTGCCCAAGACCCTTGTGGTCATTGCTGGTTAAAATTGACCTGCTGCACAGATTTTTCTCTGCCAAAGTGACATTTCATTTTAACTAGATGTAAAGAGAAGCAAAGACATTAGATGGGTAAGCTGTGGGTCCTTCTTCTGTTCTCTTTTTAGGGTGCGAGATGCTACTACAGACATGCTTAGTGTTGCAGCGTGTGAGTAACTCTGCAGCATAACTACCTCTGTTCTGCTGCTCTCTGATCCACCAGTGACAGTCAATTCTCTGCACGTTATTCGTCTGTCTGAATTGTTGGACTGGTTTATTATATTCTGGTACGCAGAGCACATGAGGTGCTGCACTGTCACATAGGAGTATGCAGGCTATGTTCAGAAATGTGTGCAATGTAAAGAGACTAATGTAAAACCATCTGTTAAATGTGCTCTTACATACATCATCCCACTTAGCCCTGCCCTCCATCCCTCCCTCTGGATCCCTTTAGCTTGCTTAAGAGTGCTGCTCTCAAATGTGTAATAATAATATGGGTCAGGGTTAGTGCATGAACTGAGGGAGAGAGGAATTATCCAAACAAATGGTTCAAAGCCTTGTGTTTCCTCACTTTTCTCCAGCAAATCCTTACCCAGGGTTTGGAGAGTCTGTCCTCTGCTGGGCTATGAAATGAATTAGCTTCCTACAGTATATTGTAACTGTGTCAAAACCACAGTTGTGGAGGTTTCAGGGTTGTTTTTTTGTTTAAAGCTTGTGGGTTTTTTTAATTATCTGAGAGTGGCCACTTGTCTATGGCCAGAAAATAGAATCATTAAAATTAACAGTTCAGCCTACTCAGTGAGAATATGCTTTCATAAAGTGGTTTTGTTATCTTGAAATCATACTAAACAATGCTTAGAAAAAGGATTAATTATTTTTAAAACTTGGGTCATACACCATAGGAGCTTCACTTAAATTCCAACTAAATTTACAGTGATAATGCCAGAACTTCAGCCCTTTCAGGAGGGCAGAAGGAACTAATTAATGTCTCCAGGAGCTCCGAAGGCACAGATTAAAATTTGGACAAAATCATCCTCACATAATGTGACACATACGTTTTGTTTTTACCACACTGAGCAAGAGGACGCACTGTCCAAAACCAGTGCAGCATGAAAGATGGCTCGTTTAGGTTTTCCAGGGTTTTCTATTTACATTTTAGTTCTTTTCATTGCCTATCGCTCCTCTTTTTTTCCCTACTCATCTCTGTCTTTTTCATTCAGCCACCTACAGCCCAACAGAGATTTGGTTTTGCCCAAAATAACAGCAGAATGTTCATGTTTACATTTCATTTTTAAAATGTAGTTGAGAGGAACAGTGTAGGATTCTCCCGTTGTAAACAATGAAAACACAAATGATGAGGCACACAGTCATTGTGAACACAAGAGCATTGCTGTGAACGGAAGGGTCTCACGAGGATAAAACTCCCACTGACTCCTGTAGAGATGGAAAAATGGGAAGGGAAAAGGAGGGCAAGAGGAGAAAGTCTTTATGTGATTTTCATTATCCTAGTGAGGTCTTGCAGCCTCATTTTCTTTGTTTAACAATACTTCCATGTCTTTTACCTAAATACTTCATGTTACAAAATCAAGGGTTTTTTCTGCTTCTGTGGCAAGCAGACTGAGATGGAGCTTGTCCAAGGAGAAAGCTTTCGCATCTGCTGATGGAGAGACTTCCCAGTGTTGAATGACAGCTGGGTGCTTGTTCCCCTTGGCTTCTTTGAAGATCTCAGCTGGAGCGAATTGGTAAATCTTAACAAACTAGATGGCCGCCAGACAGTGTCAGTGAGTTATGAAGTTGCCACAAGATCTGGGGAGAAGACTGAGGCCTGAATTTTGAGAGTATAGGTCATGATCTTGTGCCCGATGCCTGTCCTGCTGCAGTTGTGAAATAATCTACTGCAAGTCATTTTCTTGCTCATACTGACAAAACTGTGATGGGTTTTCAACCGAAAGTCTTGCAGATAGAGTTATTGATAGCACATAGGGATTATGGAGGACACCTGTATACAGAGAATTGTCCAAACAAAGATTATTTCAGTTGGTTAAACATAGTTTTATGACACATGAATTGGTCAATTCCATTTTGTACATTGGAATAAAAAATGAGATAAAAATTCCTTTATATGAGCCCCACTTGCCTTGTATTTAAAGGCATAAAGTAATGAATATGATGCCTGGCAAAGTTATACGAAGTTTATTGTAGAAATGTGAACAGATTACACTTAAGCCACACTTGTATGATAGTAAGATATTTTAACTATACCTCAAATAAACCCCTAGGATCCGTGGCCTCTGCCTTGAAACAGCAAAGACATTTCTGAGGTTCTTTCTGAAACAAACGGACATCATGATACAAATTGTGAGCTGAAGAAACAGAGAGGTTGCCCCAGAGAAAGGCAGAGAAAGGGAACCCTGAGTGAGCCTTCCAGTGTGCCGTCGGCCATCTAACGAAGAAGTCCGGTTTGCATAAACTTATGCCCAATGTAGTTATGCATTGAAGAGTAATGCACTTAATTGTTGCCATGCTCTGTCCAAACGTCGCAGAAGCGTAAGGGTTTGCTGTACCATGACCCTTCAGGGAATGTGAGTCACCCCTGGAATGGGAGCCAAGCTTGCAGTCAGTCAAATGAATTAGCGGTGCTCTGCACCCGCCTCTGCCGGAGCCTGACAGGTCCTTCTTCGCTTAAGGTCTTTCTGCAAAGCTCTTGAACGTACTGCATCCCAGGACTAAGAGGCAGGGATATCACGTTTCCCATCTGTCCTGGACTCCTTAATCTGAAAATATGTAATGGCCAGATTCTTCTTTCAAGGTTTCTTTGTACAACAGGGTTACACAGCGCTTGGATAAGGAGAGGTTTGTATTGTATGTGCTGAGAATTACTCAGTCATGCTATTAACATAGCTTGTACTTTTTAACCTGATTATATCCCATCAGGAGTGACAGGCTAATGTTGATACTGTAGAATCAGGACTGGCACTTTTCCCCAAATGGTGGCTGTGTCTTTGCACTTGAAACTGACTGGGAGACAAAGCTGTTGTCCTTTGCTTGCTTCTTGAAACAAGACAGACTTACTTCAAATTCAGGGATGAATTTTCCTGATAGCCAGTTGTAATACCCTCTATCTCTGCCTTCCAAGTCTATAAATGTTTTGCTGCAGGTGAATTTATAAACATTGCTCTCAGCACAGTTGTCTGTACTTTTATGCTGAAAATGAAATAGTTTTAGAGGACTGCAGTGCTGGGGTAACTCAGATTAACTGCGACAGAGTTTGGTCTGCTGTGTAGGAGATTGAGTCACTCCACTGATACCATTGAAATAATTATCTGTTTATACTTTGGCATGAGAGCAGATATATTGAAATTGTAGGGAAAATCCCGTCTATTTAAAAATATTCCAAATTCCTTGTAAACAGTCCTTCTGTGAATCTTTATCCTCTCCTGGATATCTCCAATATTGGGCTCCCAGCAGGATTTTATCATTAGCCTCTGGCTTTGAAGTAGTCAGTTATAGCCAGTAGCAATGCTAGTCTTCCTCGTTGTCTGTGCCCATCTGCTGTTTTCAGTTTGCTGCTGTAGTTGTGGGCAAAGATCAGAGAGTCTGCACACAGCATCTCTGATTTGTATGAGTACTATGGAGACATCCAAAACCTGACTCCAGCTCTATGTGCAGGTTTCCCTCCCTTTCACATCTGGCATTTTTAGTCCTCCATTAGGTTTTTCTTCTTCCTTCACTAATTTAACTCTTCCTTTTCCTCAAAGCATTTTCTCTTAAAACTTTCCCATCTCCAGCTATTACGTGAAAGTCCCACCAATTTCTGTCTTTACCTGACATTTCTTCTTACTTGATACCTCTCTGGTTACTTCAGGTTTTAGAAATATGCCCACTACTTGTTCTTTCCCCATATTTTTCTTTTCTGCTTCTCCCTGTTTCCATCTAACACACCCTTCTTCGTTTTCTCTTATTTGTGGTTTATGGATTGAAAAATTCACACTGTGTAGTTATTAACAAGACAAAGAGAAGTGGCTAGGAAAATATTTCATGGCGTCAAGTCTTCTTGCTTGTAGTGATAATATCAGCTGCATCTGAGAGCGTTTGTGGAAAGACCGTGGGCTGAGCATGCCGATTCTGGGGACTGGACTGGAACGCTGTCAGCTGGGTTGGAAAGCAGTCGGCTCCAGTCGTTCCCTGCTTGAGAAAAGGCTTCCAGCCTGGGAGGCACGCTGGGTCGACTGGGTAGAGCCTTCCACCCACCCATCACGAGCCCTGCCAGCTCAGGGTGTGATGCTTGGGTGGGTGGCACATTCCACCAGTGCTGGCTAGAGCATCTGGAGAACTTCCCATTCTCGGGTCTCCTCAGAGCATAATATTATGCAACAGGAAATTAGAATTAAAAAGGGAGAGGGAAACTAATAAAACGAGCCCAAATGCGTTCAGCGAAGACTGTCACGAGGGAGCAGTGCTACATTTATCCTGACGACTTGTAGTCCTCCTCCTTCCCTTCACATGGCAATCACAGGGCGCCGAAGCCAGCGTGCCAGTTGGCATCTTTGCCTTGTAAGCAAGTGCCTGAGGAGCTGAAAAGTTGGCTCTAGTTTCAGAGCTGAACTTAGGAGAGGTTATTTTTACATGAAGTGTGTAGCGTTGTCGTGAAATTGGATGATGCAACTCTGTGGAAGGGTTCTCTCTGGAATTTTTTTGTGGTCTCTCTGTGCACGATTCCTTCCCTTGTCCCCTCCTGTCCCTTCCGTTCCTCCCTGCAGAGTTATCTGTGGTCCTTATCACTGACATACTCAAATATAAATTATGTTTTCAGGTTTCAGCTCCCTTTTATTTGTCTGGGTTATTCAATGTTTCTTTACAGTGTTTAAATGAAGAACGTTTCCTCTCGCTGAAGAAGATTTGAAGAAAGAGGGGAGGAAAAGCTTTTCAGGTTTCACTGAGCCTACATCAAAACTTGAAAATTATATTCACTGTATAAACCACTGGTTGTAAATCTACATATTTCTTGCTACATACTCTAAATCTACGTATTTTTCTTTTTCTTGCTTTCTGCTGCCTCTGCTGCAGTGTCTTTTGCCTGTTGATTGCTAATTTATCACCTGCTCTTTTTGTCTTTGTTTTTTTAAACTCAGCTGGAATAGGTTGCACTTCTCAGATTGTAGCACAGCTTTCCTAGCTCCTCCTGCAAGGGAATATTCTTGCACTTTATAAAAAGAGCATTGCTGTCTAATCCTGTGCATGGTAGAGATCAACAGGCTGGTTATGAGTCTACTTAAATCATAATCATGCTGACTTTGGTGCTCTGTAGTTACAAAGGAGGCTTTTGCTTTCATAGTGCATGTGGGTGACAGCAAAATTAGTACACTTCCCTCTGTTGCTGCGTTCTTCTACTGCTGGAAACTTCATTAAGTGATGCTGAACGTGGTGCATGGTGCTTTTGATCAGTTGGGAACTTTATACGCCCTATTCTTATCCTAGGAGACTCCAGGGCAGTCCTCCTGCTTAAATCATCAGCTGTCAATTTTTTCTACACATACACATTTCATAAGTTGTTTTGCCCTTTGCACACAAAAATATCTTTTCCTGTTACTGGCAGTAATGGGCTTTGATATAAAAGTCTAAGTTTTGCTTGGAAATCTAAGTTAATTTCTTTGCTTAAGTCAAATGAAAATCTGAATAAGACACACAAATCTTTAGGCTACTGTGGACTTTAAAATATACTAACATGTGCCCTCTGATGAAGTATTAGATTACTGTAAAATTCAAATGTGCCTGCTGGTAGATTAAGTAGTCCTTTTCTGACCAACTGTATTCCTTCCATGATATGTACATTTCAACTAAAAGTCTCTTTGAACGTCGGGATAGTCTAACACATGCAGCAATTTGAATGTAAGCTGGTATAGCAGGTTTACTCGGGCTTACAGCCTTCACTGCAGAGGGTGGTATCAGGGCCTTGTTGTGAGTTGTTCCAATGGCTGGAAGAAATAGTGAGATGAATCAACAGGTGATACAACAGATAAAAATGTCACAAAAGTGGTCTAAAATTATACAGAGGGATATTAGATACAATATACAATATATCTAGACCTGTATATAGCTACATATAAATCTGTGTGTGCCTATACTATAAATAGATATAATATACATATGTAATATATTAATACATATTAATATATAGTGCACATAATACATATATAACCTGCATATATTAATAGTTATTTAGCTATAAATTATATTTGCAATTGTTTGCTAAGTGTTTTTGTGTTTGTATAATTCTCATGTTAATCATTCTACGTGTAGTTAGGTATAGCTACATGCTTAAGTGTAATGATTTCCCTAGAGTTTTTAATATATTGCTTATCACAATGGACTCTCAGTACCCCCTAGATCATGAACTTCAACAGAAAAATAGATTAGCTCTCCAGTTTTTTTCTGAATCCCACCTTTTCTCATTGTTTTTTCTCCTCACATTGTAAGAAGCAGCTGGCACATTGCTGTAAAGAATACCTCCAGGCACAAAAAAGAGATTGGGGACAGTAAGAAAATAGCTGAAGGAACTGGATGGAGATGGGGTCAGGTCTGTCCTGTGGGAAGGGTGTGCTGTGAAGTGACATCTTATGCTAATACTTGTGGTCAGGCTGGTGTGGAGGTGTGACAGCAGCCAGGACTGAAGGAGTCAGACAAACCAATTTATCCTCTGTCTGTAATCCTTAGTCAGTCCCTAGTTTGGGCTTGCTATGCTGATAAAGGATCTAGGACTTCTCATTTTTCTGAGATTAGAGAAGTGGATTTTTCCACCATGAAGGTTCTTCTGAAGGCACTGTAACTGAAGGGGAAGACAGCCTTGACCTTTGGAACTACATGTCCGTATAGCTTGCCAACAGTATGAGTTTCTCCAGCGATTCCAGGGCTACTATGTTGTGGAGATTACTCAACAAGTTTCCCCATTAACATGCAATGTATTAATTCTCATTACTTATAAGAACTAGCTTGTAAACATGCAAAACTGAAAGTGCTTCATTTTTACTAAGTCTCATATTCACAGGAGAGCCTTCTCCATCCTGATTCACAAATTAAATAACTTTTAAAATATAGACCTTTTCATGACAAATTTTGTTGCGATAAAGACTTCTTAGGAAATCTTATCTAGTAATGAAAATAATCAGCCAATTATGATTTAAGAAGCATACTTGGGAGATAAAATCCTGATCATGTTGTTGAGAACTGCCCACTCGTATTGGCAGGTGAGAATTTTACCCAACATGCTAAATGAGCATGTTGGGTTTGTCAGCTCTTGGATACCTTCTCTGTTCATTGATGATATTTTTGTAGCATGACTAGCAAAGATACACAGCTTCTTTTATAGGATGGCCACCACCAAACTACAGGACAGACAGTACTATTACTAATGACACTGGTTGCTTAAGCTTGTGCAAACTCATGTGTTTCTCCTTTAGTTAACTTTCGATAGTTTCATATTCCAAATGGTTTTCTTTTAAAAATCACTGGAGTGAACAGTGCTCTCGTGTAGTTTAGTTATAATACATTCCTCATGCTTTCACTGATTAGTCCATTTGCATACCCCAAATAAATAAATAAATAAATGAACAAACAAACAAACCAATCAATCAATCAATCAATCTCTGTGCAAATGACTTAAAAGAGTTCCTAAAGAGGGCATTTTGGACAATGGCTATGGAAAACTTATTTTATAAAACAAATACAATGCAGTTTGTTTGGGGGGTTTTTTGCTAGTTTTGAGGCATATGTAGTCATTCAAAGCCTAATACTGCACATGTTCCTGTTCTACAACATCCTCTAACATGGACAAACAGCACAAAAAACTAAGAGACAGATACTAGTTGGTTTCAAAATATGAACTAGCTCTGGCCAAGCTGAGAAGACTTTTGAAGGGTAAAAAAAGAGTACTTGTAACAGGAGGGAAATGCCCAGGGCATTGCTGGCCATTGCCAGCAAGGTGTTTCTGAGCACTGACATTTTGAGCAATAAGCTTTCTCAAAAAGTGCTCTAAGTGTGGTTGTGACACCACTTTCTTTGATGAACATGCATGCTCCTCCCCATCTTACGGATTTCATCCCTTTTCTAAACTGAGCATCACCTTCCTATGTGACTTTGGGTGTGCTCTGATGCTCCTGCACTCCCTCAAGTGAACACATGTGAGGACGTGTGTCTTCACCAGGGGTGGTTGTCCTCAGAGACATGTGTCTACAGAACCCTCTCCCTTTAGGACCCTGATGCAACAGAAAGCATTGTAGCTGATTCTTTGTGAAAATTAACATTTCCCAGTTTCAATAACTTTGTGACTTCTGTTCCCATGGAAACAAGCAGGGGCTTGCCACAAACATGGTCTTGCTCGCAAGTAACCGTGGGTTATCAAGAAAGATCTATGATGCATTAGATGACTGAAGGTTTTGGGTTTAAGGTTTTGGGTTTTTTTTAAATCAAAATGCTAGCTTTTTGCTCAATAAAAGCATTTTTGGGAGTCTGCTCCTGTAAGTTTCCACCTTGAAGTTTGTACATTGCTCTATTCTTTTATTTCCTCCAGTATGAGAGATCAACAGGAATAGTTGTTGGATTTTCCTGTGTCAGATATCAGTCTGCCTCAGAAATAATGAAAATGCTGGAGCTGTTAAGTGCAGTGGCAGAGAGCACTGGTCTAATATATATAGCTTATTAGGTTGAATGCTCCACTACATGGAACAAAAGGCAGACCTTTCCAAAAGGGTGAGTATGAGATAAGAAATACCAGAGTGGGAGGCAGATAAACAGAGAAACTCAAGAAAACAGCAAAGAGAAATGGTATCCAGCCGTGCTAGACTGTGGTCTCAGTATTGCAATTACACTGCTTTCCTGCTTTTATAGTCACCACAGGGAGAGGATAAAACGTTTTGTGGGTATTGGTGAGATGCGGTTCTTACTTCAGAAGAGAAAGGTTAAGTGATTTGTGCATTTCCACACAGACGAAAAATGTCAGAAAAGGAGAGAAACTACAGCCTTTTGGGCTCCTGCTTTTGTAGACTGTTCACTACAACAGCTTTCCAAGTTTTCTAAATATTTTTGAACCTAAAACCTAATAACAAAAAAAGGCAAAATTCACAAAAGTAGGTCCTTTCAGTTATTTGATCAACATTGTTAAAACAAAAGGAAGTAAAATTGTTTTCCTTTGTAGGATTTTGAGCTCAACAATGAGCTGAAAATGAATGTGTTAAATTTGCTGGAAGAAGTTTTGAGAGATCCTGATCTTCTGCCACAAGAAAGAAAAGCTACTGCAAATATACTGAGGTAAACATGATTCTAATGTGTTAACTACAGTATGTGAAGTAGCTAGGGGATCCTGTATTATAGAATTCACAGAGTCTGGTTTTTCTCCAGAGTACTTAATTTTGAAGGATTACTGAGTGTTTTATTAGCTATAAAACAGCACTTAAACTTTCATCCAGAAAGTGCCCCTATTAGAAAATTTTACTGCAGAACAGCTGGCAGCCATGGGTTCAGTCTTTATGCAGTAGGGAAAAATGCTGTCCGGTAAAGCAACAAGACACTCACTATAATAGCCTGAGGAACTCCTATCTTGATAACAAGCCATCTACTAAGCTCAGGAGAGGCTGATGGTAGCCAGATATGTCATGAGATCCCGACAAGACCATGTTTGCATCTTCCTTTGTGTGGACACCATGTCCAGAGTTCTTTGGGTAGCTTACAGAGAGGGATTCTTAATTAATACCATGAAATAAAAGACCTTTAAGCTTCTGAATAACCAGGACTATTGAATTAGGGTTAGAACACCTTGACTTGAGTGTCTAGTCATGCCAAAGAGACAAATCTTTATAAGCATTTATCAGGGGAAACAATTTTGTCTACTAAGTATGAATATTTTATAGTAACTGATTTTCATATAAATTGTTCTACATTACTAAGGAACAGTAAACATTTAAAGATTAGGCAGTTATTAAAACAATAGCCAATGAAAAAACCACGGAAGCATCTACGATGTGGTCTTTTGGTATTATTGTACATATTCTGCTGGAAAGCCAATAAGTGTGCAATAAATGCGGTATGTCTGATTTTTCTAAAATCATTTGACAGATTTCCCCATCAGAAACTTATGTGAAAAAGAATATCAGAAGAATGAGGGTAAAGCTGTACACCTGGCGAGAAAAAAAGTCAAACAAAGAATAAGAAACAAAGATAATTTCTTAATAGAAGCACTTCATGTCACTGGGATCTTACTTAATTTTTACATAAATAAAAATAAACCTCCTTTTAAATTATGCTGCATGTACTGTTATTCAAAGTTAAGGTAGTACGTTTGTTTGCTGTAATCCCTTGGAAGAAACAGCAAGCAAGAAGAGCAAAAAGGATTAGGATAATGGGTTTTTATAATGTGTGTGAGCAAATGTTCTGTCAGCTTGCTTGTAGTGGGAAAAATTGCCTTGAGACCTTCAGCTTTTTAAGAACATATGAGAAAATAATCCTGAATTGGCTGTTCCTGGTGGAGTGATGGAATAGTTTTATAGTCCTTTAGCATACAGGTTTGTTAGCAATTTCCTGTATCCAGTTTACAATTAGCCAATTTCCATTAGCTGTTGCATCAAAAAATGGGACCTTGGTAATTAGGTGTAAACTGTGAGCTGTCCCCATTTGCATCAGTTTACTGCTGTTCAATTCTAGTAAAAATGAAAAAATGTATGCATAGAAATTGAACTTAATTAGAAACTAACTAATTTCAAATATTTTGTAGAAACAGATCGCATTTTTAAAAATCCTTCTTTCACGGTCATTATCCTCACAGTATTTCTGGAAAGTATGATGACACTTTATAAGCAGGCAAATAAAGCACGAATAAAATGATGTGTCCAATTTCTCAGTGAGAGTTTCTGTTGGAAACAGGTAGAGAATGGCAATTTCCTGAGATGTGGGCCTCAGCCAAGCCATCTTTCATTAGGGTTTGCAGCTATATACCCTAATCTTGCCAGATTTTTCAAGCAACATAATTTGATTATAGGTTTGATCATACGGAATCATAAGTACTTGGTTACATTCCACAAAGCAGTACTGGAAAAAGAGCCATTGGTGGTTTGTCATGCAGGTCTAGTCCTTTTGACTGAATGCTGTGTGGATGTCCCACTTTCCTTCAAAACAATACATGAAACTTAAGGCATGGCTAACATTGGTTATCAAAAATCTTTTACTGCTTTTCAAGACTGGCAATGCTGCTAATGTGTATGTGTGCTGGGCAAGTGCATGTCAAATATTTCAATACAAATTCATTTTCAGTACTATTTCAACAGTAAGCATCAGTGACACAGTATTGCTGTGCCAAGGGTTCAGATAACTCCTGTGTTCCATTTTCTGTAGCAACCATATTTCAGCAGTAGCTGAAATCACTCTGATGTCGCATCCGTGTGTTTATTATATACACAATCTGTCCATAAACTTTCAAGTAGAAGTTGTTGCAAAAGTAAACTTTCAGATGGAGGCTGTTGCACAACTACAACTTCCATAATTTAAACTGCAGTTAAGCTGCAGTCAACAGGCTATCAGGACATAGTCTCCAGGTTAAAAATGTTATCTCATAAAACAAACTGTCCCAAAGTCTTACCCTGTGCAAAACTCTAATCTGAAGCTCTTGGGCTTGTTCTTCAGTCACACAGGAGGCAGTCGTTTGCCAGGAATGTCAAATTTGTTAATAGCTGGTAAGGATAAATTTATTCTCCAGGAATGGGAACTGCCTCAATAACCTTGTGAGAAAGAGTGTATTGGAGCAATTCTGATTTTGGACGAAAAATAATTCAGCTGGGACAAAATGCGCATGTGTGTCATATATCTCAACCTTCACTGAAGGGAGGAGCTCTGGTTCTTAAATCACTTCAGAAAAATGGGTTGTGTGGTAAATTAAGAGTAGTTTCCAAGCATTCAAAAGCACTGTTGTTACTCCTGAAGATATACTCTCAACAAGGCTATCTAGTTAATTGAGAAGAGGAAATTATAGGATTTGAGAAATAATCTGCAGCTGAATTGAGTTGTTTGTGTGCAACTGTTGATCCACAGTAATGACACAGGGGTGCGTTGTTCCTTCATTTTACTGCACCTTAGGAATATTTATAAGCTTTACCAAAAAATGATCAAGTTCCTGGTCCTAAGCAATGGCCTGCTGTCCCATGGAGACTGTGAGCACACACTTCTGGTTGCCTCAGGAACCATCTCAGCTATTGGGGCAGGAACCAGGAGCCCTTCTGGTCCTCCACTTCCCAGCTTGTTAGCGGATTTCAAACTGTCCTTTGAAAATTCAATTTCCCAATAATTCAAAATATGAAACTGAGGAATAATTTCTATCAGGGGGGTTAGCTTTTCTGGCAGGTCGGAAATGTCCTTGCTCAATTCTGGAACTGATTTCATGAAGAATGAGAAAACAACAGAAGCAGAAGAGACAATATCCTCATGCCTCCGTCCTATCTGACAATATAATTGTATGAACCAGGTTTCAAGTGCGGGAACAACAAAGTTTTTTCTATATTTGCAGTAAGAATAAAGATACTGTTTCTGGTGCAAAAAGAGGACATGGTGATATGGAAATAGTTCCTCCCCTGACATTTTTGCCTGATGCCTCCCATGGTGCCATGGCTAATTATGGAAGTAGGATAAAGCAGACACTGAACGCTCTGTTCCCTAAGGTGTACAGAATTCTCTTTATTACTTGTCCCTGCAGATTAGTATTTATCGTAGTAGGAACAACCAAGACTATGTTCCTCTTCACCAAGAACTGCTAAGCTTTAAGCAAACACGCCCATACTTCACAAAAATGCTGTAAAGAGACACCATGTTCTACACCAGCATCTCTCTAATATGATTGTTACACTTTTTGTCTGCATCAGGTTACAAATTTTCTGTCATTTGCCAATGTGGAAGATTATAGTCAATGTTCTGAATGTTAAGAGAGGACCTGTAATGGAATGAGATTATTTCTTGAGTTCCTTGAACCATCCATAGGTTATAATGACAGAATGAAGAGAGATTTCCTTTCTGCATTGAAGTCAAAAAAATTATTTGGTGGGACCCACTGTGTCTAACAGAATCAGGAAACAAACTGCAGACAGACGATGAAGCACTCCTTCCAAGGTAACTGTTTATCACGAAGGAGATTTTGTCCACCCAAATTGTCTGAAGTTAGGCACCCTGACTTTTCCTCCAGAGATCACAGAGGACACCTTCCTTTCTCTGACAATTACAGAACACAGACAGTGACTTGTGGAGGCTGTGAATCCAACCCTGGATGTCCTAAGTGTTTCTGGAGTCTTTCTTGTTGTAGAAATGTGTAGAGGTGCTCCCAGCTATTGTGTTCATCCTCTGGTTCATCTACCAATGTCTGGTTTGGAGAAACGCTGCTCAGTCCATCACCACCACATAACCACCTCCTTGGAAAGACGTTGTCTTTTCAGGTTTCTTCTAGATGGAGGGCTTTCATCTAATACTACTTAGAGGAATATAAATTACCCACCTAGAACTGAAGAGTTTTTTTACTGTTATTATAAATCAATTTGTTTGAAGATTTTCGACAGCATATTTTTCATGTGAAAGCACAGATTTGTCATAACTGCAAGTTCTGATGAAACTTTCATTCAAAAGGCTTCTCTGGAACAGGATGAAAAAGGGGAGGGTGGGGTCAGCCAGTTGGCATGCCCCTCATGAAGGTAGTAGTTCACCCAGTTGCTAGGTGAGTGTAAAAAAATAGGCTTTTTATTTGTTCTGAAGTGGTGCTTGCAGCAGGCTTTTATATCTAAAAGGCTTTGGCATATCAAAACATATAGTCTATCAGAACTGTGGTTTGCCAGTCAACCCTCAGTGTAGGTCTTGACTTCCTCACATTTCAGTTTTCATAGTCTACTCCTGACTCTGAAAATCGAGGAATTCAGAATGAAGCTGGGAAAAGCATTTCTTATCCTAAATTCCGTGTTCAAACACTCATGCTTTCTGACCCTATGTATGGGTATATTCCATGGACTGTGTTCTTTAAGGGTATTGGGTACAAACATCTCTTTTTACAAACTGACCCAGCCTTTGAATGTATGTGCACATATGTACATATAAATTTATTGGAAAGTCAGTCCCTTTGTCAGCAGCGATGAGAGGAGGAGGAAAGATTGGTTTGTATTCCAAAGTGATTATTACTAGCTCCATGAAAGACTCTGTATAAAATATGAATGGCAAGGAAAGTGTTTATGAGAGAGACTGAGCTGCTTCATGCTTTCTTGAGTCATCGAACAGAACAGCTGGTATTTCTTGTGTGATGAGATTTTTGTTGAATGGACTGACAGGGTTTCTCTGTAGGGTAAAAAGCTGCTTTTTCTTTTTATGCAATATTTGTTCTGAAAGCTAGGCAAACCTACTGAAGTATATTCTGCTTGAGATTTTATCAGTCTTATTTAATAACCCCTGAAACCTAGGGAAAATTTCATTGATGGTGAAGCAGGAAGGTGTAAAGTTCAGACTGACAAGCAGTGAATGACTTTGATAATTAGTCCTATCTGGAGAAAAAACCAATGGTTCAAGAACAAATTTTTCCTTCTTCTTCCTCAGAATAAATGTAAATGAAATCCAGGGACATGCAGAGGTCAAAATTTGACGGATGACCAATTTTATGCCTTGTGTGATCTCACTAGATAATACATTTCTGGCTCTATAACTTAAACCATCTTGTAACATATTTTTTAAATGTTTTATGTACCATGAAGGAATGAAGATACACCTGTTAATATTTTCTGCTAGAAATTTTTTTAACATTTGGACTGGTCAGGCATGAAGAACAGTTTAAGTGAGAGGTCTGATCTTAGCTGATGATTCTAAGAATTAGGAAGTTATTTCTTACATATTTACATCCTTCAGTTTTAAGGATAACGATGGAGGCTTCACCCCATTCAGTCCTCCCTGAGAGGGACGCTCTTAGACAGTCCAGCAGAATATCTCCTTACCCTTACTTTCTCTCATAATGCTTTTCACATGGACCTGTGCTTCTTAACGAAGCAGAAGGCTCTCCAAGGAGTGCAATGGGAACTGCCCAAGCAGTTCTGATGGGCTCAATGTATCTTCCTAGACCTCTATTGAAACTAGGTATCCCAAAGGTGAGAACTGTGCAGACTGACGTGGAAACTGCTATTGATGCTATCAAAAAGTAGCTTTATCCAGTCTAGAAATGTGTTGTCCTCTTCAGATTTAAACATAGAGCATTTCTGGATAAAAGGAGAAATGAGACTGCTGTGTTAGAATGAAGGATAGGAAGTCTACATACAATGTGAGACATCATGTTAGCCAGAATCAGGAAGCAAAGATGGGGAAAAGTTAGTCTTTTCAGCTTTTTAAGAATCTCATGTCTCCTATTTTACTGTGTATGAAGCAGAACAGTGGATGTGGTCTGCCTTGACTTCAGTAAAGCATTTGACACAGTCTCCCACAGCATCCTCACAGCTAAACTAAGGAAGTGTGGACTGGACGATCAGGTAGTGAGGTGGACTATGAACTGGCTGAACGAAAGAAGCCAGAGAGTTGTGGTCAATGGGACAGAGTCCAGTTGGAGGCCTGTATCTAGTGCAGTGCCTCAAGGGTCAGTACTGGGACCAGTACTATTCAATATATTCATCAATTACTTGGATGAGGGAATTGAGTGTACTATCAGCAAGTTTGCTGATGACACCAAGCTGGGAGGAGTGTCTGACACGCCAGAAGGCTGTGCTGCCATCCAGAGAGAGCTGGACAGGCTGGAGAGTTGG
>VWYH01006106.1:284538-301468 GCA_013399365.1 Pampusana beccarii | reverse complement strand
GAGGAGACTGAAGGGTGACCTTATTAGTGTTTATAAATATATAAAGGGTGAGTGTCACGAGGATGGAGCCAGGCTCTACTCGGTGACAGCCAATGATAGGACAAGGGGTAATGGGTTAAAACTGGAACAGAAGAGGTACCACTTAAATTTGAGAATAAACTTCTTCTCAGTGAGGGTGACAGAGCCTGGAACAGGCTGCCCAGGGAGGTTGTGGAGTCTCCTCTGGAGACATTCTAATCCTACCTGCACACATTCCTGTGTAACCTCATCTGGGTGTTCCTGCTCCAGCAGGAGGATTGGACTGGATGGTCTTTCGAGGTCCCTTCCAGTCCCTGACATTCTGTGATTCTGTGAAATACAATTATTTCTGTATCAAAGATGAGAACTCCAGCTGATAGAAAGTTATATGTAAGGAACTCAAATAATGAGTTTATGAGATTACTGAGAATACCTGGGGCAGAAGGGCAACCCCTCTCTTTTTTTATTGCCAGGAAATACATGCTCTTACCATATAGTGAACAATACCTTTCTGCAGGCAATCAGTCATGAGATACAGCACAAAATAAGCTACTCAGGTTGCCAGTCTATTTACAGTTACTGAGTCTGCTTGCCATTATTATCTGGAGAAGAAGATTAGGGTTCTCCTGCAGAAGCAGACATTTAAGACTTTGCATTACTTGTTCATCAGACATAAGGTGTTTCCAGGTCTTATGAAGAAAGAGGCATTTTGTGTGTATTTGATAGGCTGAAAATGAAGGCAAGGAGGGCGTTTAGATCCTTTCTCTGTGTATCTGTATCTGATTTTATCATAGCCCTCCAATTTGGCAAACAAAAAGGAAACAACAGCAACCCACAACAGAAGAACCTAGTGTACTAAGCATTAACACATCCTCCCCACCCACATAGTAAGAATACCATATCTTACACTCATAGCTCCAGTCTCTGGGTAGTACAATCCTTTTATTTTAACCCTTTCCATAGCTGGTACTTGCAAAGCCTGTTAGTACAGAGTGCAAAAATAAAAAATTGGAGGGATGATGAGGACATACCTGATCCAATTGCTGTGCTTTCTGGAATGATCAGTAAAACTGGATCTTCTTTGACAATGGTCATCTAAACTTTCCTTGAAAATTCAGCTGATGAGTACTACAACTTCCACAGAAAGCCTGTTGCAGTGCTCACCTATACTTGGAGTTGGAAAATTGAACTTAGTTTTGAAACTATATCACCTCTGATGCAAATCAGTATATTGACTTCTTGCCATGTAGTTGATGTCTCTTAGGCACTCTTTTGCTTACAAAGACACTATTATTTCTCCCTAAACCTCTTTCCTATATTAAAGAAATACAGTCTGTTCAAGGTTTCTTTGAGTCTGTATTTTACAAATGAAGGAGTAAGATCTCAGAATTTTGTGCCAAAGTACTACCTCAGGGTAGATGAGATTTGATGAATACTTACTATTTCTGCTGGGTTCATTTTTGACCCCTTACCCTGAAATAGCCTTAATAATCACAGCTTTTTTGTAGCAGAGTTGAAAGCATCGATTAATATTTATATTACCGAAAGCAAATAATGTACTTGCTACAAGTAAAATCTGCCAGCAGTTTATTATCTATTTCTGTACTCACAGCTCTTTGTGTGAGAGACTGGACACTGTAGTGCCAATTAACAAGACCACTTCCTAGTGAATCACTCTTTTATGCATGCCTATTCTGCTATCTTTTTGTCGCTTCTCAAATGTTGATTTCTCAAACACTTCCCCAAAATATCATTTAGCGCTGTAGGTTAAAAAACAGATAAAAGGTATTTTTCCACCTTTAGGCTTCCTAGGATTATTCAGGATAGACAGCTTCTGATTAAATATGGTTGTTATTGTGATGTATTTTGCATTGCCAATCCAGCTCTTCAAAAGGAAATTTGTCCACCGAGCTTCATTGCACTAAAGTCAAAGTGGGATAGATGTATCACTATAACCAGCAAATAAGTACAGTACTTGTTGTCATTGACCATTCTATAGTATATGCTGTTCTTAGCTCAGAGATTTTAAACCTCCATGACTATCATTTTGCCTTACATGACTCTAATGTTGTAGCATTTTGTACACTTTTACTTAAAACAAGACATTAGATTTTAGATACCAGATCTTTTTTTTCTTTACATCTTCAATTGCAGTCTTGGGATTTATTTTAGATAAACGTGATTGCCTAGCTGTCATAAGGTTTTGTAATAGCTATAGACCTTATTTATACAGGACGTTCTGCTACTTAATTTTTCAGGGCTCTCTCTCAGGATGATCAAGATGATGCCCATTTAAAAATAGAGGATATCATTCAGATGGTAAGTTCATATTGAAATTTAAACATAAATACTCCTATAGGAATGTTGTGGTTTTAAGTCAATAAAATTTAGCACAACTGCAGCTTCACAACTCTGGATAGGAATACAGGAATATCAGGAATGTACATGTCAGTCTAGAGAAAGTAGGAATTTGGAGTCCGTATAAAAGATAAGCAGGTCAAAACTTTAGGATTTGAATTTAAATCACGTGATTTAAAAAAAAAAAAAAAAAATAGTGTCTGCCACCTCAAGTGCCACCAGAACCACAGCTGGCCTTGACTGACAATACCCAAATCGTCCAAACTGTAGCCACCACCATCTCCTAAGTGCATTGCATTAATCCCAAGAAAAGTGTCAGCAATGAATTAGGTGCAGAGTGGTTATGTGGAAAGTAATGCAGAATACACAGACAATTGACATACCTACTTACTGGCAACCTTTTATGTGCTTGTTTTCCTGTGATTATCCAGCCTGATCTTTACCCTCATGTTGTTAGCATTTTTTCTTAATTCTTATTTCTTTGTAGCAAAGAAGTTATTGCAACTCTGTGTTGGAAGTTCTTATGACGTTCTTAGTACCCTGTGCTTTGAAATGTCATTTGATGCACGAAGAGATCATTAAGCGTTCTCCTTATTTTTGCAGTCAGATTGCCCAAAACCAGAGTGCTTTGAGACTTTGTCGGCCATGGAGCTTGCAGAGCAAATAACTCTTTTAGATCACGTAGTTTTCCGAAGCATACCATATGAGTAAGTGTTCTCCTACGGGTGACTGAAGTGAGCACGGTGGGTGAGTGACCGACTGGCCGTGTTAGGCACTACACTAACTCATACTACTGACAAAAAGGTTTGCACACGTAACAGGACAGTGCCCTTTGGCTGTTTCTGTCATTGCCTCTGACTCCACTATAGTTTGATTGTGTTTTGAAAGACTGAGTTCTTTGCTAAGAAATAAAAACCCAACAATCTGTGGTCTTAGGCTCTGGTCTAATGAAGGGTGAATATAGTGTGGAAGTGCTGACTGTCAGATCATCTTAGTTCAAACAGCAGTTTAACATGGGTAGAACCACATAAGCTGACAAGACCAATTTCCAATAAGGCCACAATGCTGAAAATTGGGGATTGGGGGAGGGGATTAAGAGAAAAATTAATCTTCTTTATAATATTTACTGCTTCAGACAGCATTAAAAATGGTATAGTGAAATGCTGGAATTAGTGTAAAGCTGTGTTATCAGCTTCTAACAAAATGAGGTATACATGAAATCCACTTAGGCTACGGTTACAGAGACTTTACTCCATCTATTAAGGGCATTTCTGTTTGGTTTTGTTCTCTCTCCTCAATGTCTAGAGAGTTTCTTGGGCAGGGCTGGATGAAAGTGGATAAAAATGAGAGGACACCCTATATTATGAAAACTAGTCAACATTTTAATGATGTAAGTACTCTTAAATATAGATTGTTTTCTAAGAACTCTATTGACACTGTCTATGACCTCTGGAACTTTTTTTTTTAATACAATGTGGTGTAACTTCTTGTCTAGTAGTAACTAAATGTTACAGTCTCTTTGTGATTTACCTTTTAAATTGAACCGCGTGAAGATTCTCATTTTCAGGAATTGGCACTCAGCATTTCAATGACAATTTAATAGAGTAGAACATTTTAAACTGTACTACAATGCCTTGTTGCTTACAGAAGAAACTGAATTTTCTCCAGAGAGTGAAAATATAACACCAATTCTACTTAATGAATGCCCTTTGTATCCTCAACTGTATCTTTGCTCTTTATAATTTTCTTGTAATTTTACTGAGAGACTTCCCAATCAGTTTTATTACTGTTGCCTTGGAGATACTCCCCATTGCGTGTCTTACCTGTCTTTCATATTATCATTCCCCCCCTTCCCTACAACACCGTTCTCAATGCACTTTTTTTGGCTTTATAAAGAACTATCAGTATTGTTGAGCATTAGTTTTTTTCTGCCTTGTTCATTAAATAATTGCATCTTGAAAGGGATTATGTATAAATGTCCTAAATCTCTTACTCTTTGTTTGGTCAGATGAGTAACCTTGTTGCCTCCCAAATCATGAATTACGCTGATGTCAGCTCCCGGGCTAACTCCATTGAAAAGTGGGTAGCAGTAGCTGATATCTGTCGATGTATGCACAATTATAATGGTGTGTTAGAAATCACATCAGCCTTGAACAGAAGTGCAATCTACAGACTGAAGAAAACTTGGGGTAAAGTATCCAAACAGGTAAGAGAGATTTGATTACAGTATGGTTTCTAGATTTCACTGGTCCGTGTGTTGTTCAGAGAACAACATGTTGAGATAGAATTCCTCCCAATAAGTATTTCTACTGTTACAATGCTCTAACTATTTGCTGGGAGTGACAAGTGGTACTGGAATTTCATGTAAAAGTATTTTGTATGTATTTTATCCTTTTTTTGGTGTCATTAATTAAACATCTGCAGGAACAAACTGTTTTCAATGGAATTTGCAGGTGCCTAAGACTATGACTTGAGCCTGAAGTACTGAAATATTTGAGAAAAATAAATTTAGATAGTTACTAGCAATAACTGTAGTCAGCCCAGGTGCCTAAAAGAGAAGCCACATTTCCTTGCCTGTGCAGAAAGTCAGTAGAAAGGTCAGCACTTCTTCTCAAGGCAGTGAGGTTTTTGCTACCCGGTACGAGACTCTAGACAGTCAGACCTCTTCGGCATGTAGGTGCCTGAGTTTGGATGTAGTGAATATCTCCCTTTAACCCTTACCTTGCTGCTGAGACTGTCAGCAGCATGGCTGAGCCTGTGAAAATGGCTGCCAATAACAAAAATAAGACACACAGAAAAAGGCTAGCCGGGATGAAGAGTATCCCGTCTTTTATAGGGAGTTGCACTTGACGATCCTTATGGGTCCCTTCCAACTCAAGATATTCTATGCTTTATGGTTTTATGTTCTGTTTTAAGTGGTTTGCAGAAATTGGTTGAATTATTTAAATCTCAACTTTCTACTATTTGAAAAAGAAGTTAATGTTTCAGTATGATGGAATAACAGAGGAAGGAGGTCAGCAGGGCAGAGCCAATCTATTGTAAATTAGGCAGTATTTGTATACAAGGTTTACTCCAGCTAATCGCAAGATTTCAGATTGCACTTTTTAGATCTGGCTATTTGACATGCAAAAGGTGGGCTTCTATCCTTGCATTTCCTCCTCCGTATGTTTCTGCTTTGCAAAAGCACTCAAGCAGCTCAAGCAATTAAATCCACTTAAAATACATCCTGACTGCACTGCCTTCTTTCTCCAGTCAGCTTTTCCTCAGATGCTTTATAGCTGGTGCTACGTTCTTTTATTCAAAATTGTGCTAAAACTCCCTTCGGCACAAACTGTTATACAACAGTTTACCTCCAAAAAGTTTTATGTTTAGAATTTGTTTGATTTTTAAACTTCTCAATCAACAACAAACAAACAAAAAACAACAACAACAACAAAAATCATCAACAAAACCCCAACAGATTAATGTTGTTGCACAGTTCTCCAGTACTTATTGGAAACATAGTCTGAGTGTTTCACAGCTTGCTAATGTAGAAGAAAATAAGGTGTCTGCTTCTGCCTACAGCTTTCTCTTAATTGGAAAGTCAGCTTCAAATATGATAAATTTCCCATGATTCTCTGTACTGTCTCAAGTCTATGGCATGAATAGATTGAAAAGCAAATTTATTTCACTTCAGAAATAATCAGGCTCTGATGATGACCACTGAAAGTAGTTATTGTAAGATAGTATTATATTTTCAAATACATATTCAGCTTTTATCAGAAACTTGGACACAAAAGCAGCCTAGTGCAAGCTGCAGGACAGTAAACATCCTTTACTGTCACGAATTTCAGTAAACTCAGCTGAGGATCCTCTGCAACATATGAGATCATGTCTCTGGTATTCTTGCATACACAGTAAACTGAATTGCTGACCATTAATTTAATGAGCTTGTGTTTTTTCCTGAATTTGCAGGCTAATAATATTAGCATAGATACAGATTCTGTGCATCACTCAAAGGAAAATGTTTAATGCTGCCTCATCTCCATTTTCAGAAGTACACTAGCAACTACAATGAAGCTAAATTCCTAATGCTTGTGTTATTACTTTTGAAAATGGGGTGAAGATGCTAACTGAATTACACCTTTTCTAAAATCTAATCCCAGTCATTTATGTGCAACAACAATCACATTTGTAATGCATTTTCTTTCTAGACAAAAGCTCTCATGGACAAGCTTCAGAAGACTGTATCATCTGAAGGAAGATTTAAAAATCTTAGAGAAACGCTCAAAAAGTATGCTTCCCTACACCATACAACTGTGTTTTGTTATGAGCAGTGGATACTACATGTAAAAGATGAATTGGCTTTGATTAAGCTTTAATAATTAATATGATATTGGATAATATTTTTGTCTAATAACATATTAAATTCTAATTTTATTCTATTTGGCAGTATTGTTTTGCTGAATATCCCATCATTTAGTAGCCCTGATCGATAAATGTAATATCTCCAGAGAATTACTGAAACAAATTAAACTATTATTCTGTGTGAATGTTCCCTGTTGGGGTTTTACTTACACTGATAAACTTTTTCAATAAGTGTAAAGCCAGGCTTATAAATTAAAGTTCTTATTCAAAACAGGATTCCAAAGAGTCCTTGTTCCAGATGAGAGGTTTAGGATTTAGGACTAAGCCTGACTCAGTTTAAATATCCTTTCACCCCTTTATCTTGCTTCTGACAGTGGCCAGTACCCGGTGAGAGGAACACGGGAACAAGACCTATGTGCAGTGCTTATTCTCTCTCCTATGCCCTCCCAGCTCCCTGTAGTCTGGCATTCTGGAAGACAAACTGGTTTTTTTCTTTAGTTGATTTGCCAGATTATGTTTGACCATATGTAATTTTGATATCCAAAATATCCTGTGGCAAGAGTGCCACAATTTATGTATTTAATCCAACTGCATGTATACACAACCTGTATTTTTGCAAGTTCTTTAGTTACAAGTAATCTTTCCAGGACTGGGTGGTACAACTACTTGAAGTGACCTTAAGAGAAGCAAAGGATTGAACCACAATAATAATTTCTTGAATGTTTCAAAATACAGGTAGTTCAAGTTAGTCAATTTTTATTTTAAAAATATTGTTGGGGAGCCAACAACTTTTTAAAAAATGTTTTTGCTCACAATGCATGAACAGGTACTTTTTTGTACCTTTCAGTTGATATATTGCTTGCATGTGTACAACAATCATCCTCATAATGTAGAAACCAGCCAGAATGAAATGCACTGCTAAGCATAGTCAGCAGTCTTCCTAAGTTAACAGTACAGCCATCACCCTGCATTTTTCTCATGCCAGAGCTTCCGAAAACCAAGTTTGCTACTATTTCTGCAGATACAAGAGTCGGTGAGCGTGGAGCAGAAATTATTGCATTAGAGAAGCCACAATCACTATCCCATTCCTCCTGTCCCCCCAATAAAAGAAAATCCATATTCTTTAGAGTCTCTGTTGCCAGTTCTCCAGATCATCCTTGTCACCTCTCTTTGTCTTTCTTCTTGGTGTTCACTGTTGAGAAGGCCTGAATAGACTTTGACAGAATGGTACATACATACATATGTATGTATACATATATGTATGAATATACATGCATGTATGCACACATACGTGTATGTACCTATAAGTATGTGTATATATATGCATGTATATACATACATATGTGTATGTATCTCCACACGCAGATGCATCCGCGTGCCCTTGCTATACTGGGATGCTTACGTGACTGCAGAACACCAACCACTCGGAAGCAAGTCCATGTGCATTTTTAGCTTGTGTAGAATCTCTTTCCAAGATCATCTGTCAGCCAGGGCTGAAATATGCTTGAAAGTGTTCTGTGAGCCCGGAGTGTACCTGTCCTTCCTCCCTCTCCATCACGTCACCATTCTACCTTTTAATAAAGGTTATGTACCTTTAATATTAGATAATGGACAGAATGCATTCAATTTGTCACATGAAGAGCAAATGCAACTCAAGTGAAGTCAGAGAAGTTGTCTTACAAATGAATGTGGCCCATTGTTTAGAAGTATGTCAAGTAATAAAGAGTTTGTATTATATGACTTACAAAAAAATTACTTTGCAAATTTAGCTATAGACAAATATGCTGATTTCTTGTTTCACAGTTGTAACCCCCCTGCCGTTCCCTACCTTGGAATGTACTTGACAGACCTGGCATTTATTGAAGAAGGAACACCGAACTTCACTGGGGAAGGCCTTGTCAATTTTTCCAAAATGAGAATGGTAATTTTCAGTTACTTACGCACTTTTCCAACAGATGTTTAATTGTATGAGTTAATTATTGATTTAATTTGAATTTCACTTCTAAGATATACAAGTATATTGGCATCATGCAGGTTAGGTAGCTTATTTGAAAGTGATCACTTGACCCAGTCTTCTGTCACCACCTTCTGGTAAACTGAGCATTTTTACAGGGTGAATTTGCCTCTAATTTGTTCTTTGAGAAGTGACAGACAGAAAAAGAAGATGTACAAAGCTTGTGAAGGAGAAACAAAAGCCTTTTTGAAATAGCCAAATCAAAGGAATGTAGTGATTCACCAGAAAGCAGTCATCACAATCTTCTTTTCAAGTGTGCAGTGCTCTATCTGAAAAAGCATTTTAAAGTTGATTTCTCTCCAGCTACTATGTCATGTTGGTTTGTAACAACTCCTCAGAGAGAAGCATGCAAATTTCGCTTCTGATCTCAGCTTAATGACCTTCTTATGGCTGCACATTGCAGCAGTCACTCGAGGCAAAAAGAGGTTATCAGTATAGGGAGAGGATAGACAAGGTGGTTCACTTGAGACCGACTGAACAATAAATGGTTAATTTAGGAAAGTGAAATCCCTGGAAACTGTTTGGGGATAATCTTTTCCCTCCCCTCCTCCCAGGAGAAGTTGCATAATTTGGCACAAAATTCTTGCCTTATGTTGCTTAGCTGAAATCAAAATGCAGTTGTACTTACTTATACACATGTATTCTTTTGCAAGATCTCACACATTATCAGGGAAATACGCCAGTTCCAGCAGACCTCCTACCGCATAGAGCATCAGCAGAAGGTAAGGCTTTTCCTAGACACTGTCACCTACTAATAAAATCAAAGCTGCAATAGCAATTAGTTCTAAGATCACAGCAGTTCTTGAAAGCTGCAGTTGTCTCTTGCTCCCCGCCTCTCCCCAGAGAGCATAGAACAGACAGAAATACGGACAGGCACTGTGGGGCTGTAATACCCTCACCTTGGTAGAAACCCTTTCTCTGGCACTATATAACAGAAAGTTTTTTTCACCTTCTCTGGAAGCTCTTTCGGGATTGCAGCTTTCATGGGTCTGGTACACAAGGGAAGGGGTTCAAGGGTTCAGTGTCTTCTCCCTGCCCATCTGGAAGCACAATTCCCCCAGGAGTCTCAGAACCCAAGGACTAGGGGACAGGAGATGGCTGGAGCCTCTGTTGGTGCTGTGTGCATCCTGCAATTCTTTTCCCTTTGTCCCTCATGTAAGCCATGGACACTGTGCCAAAATCAGTCTGTGTTTTCAAAGAAGATTTAATCTGAGGCTCCAGAAGAGCAACGTGGGCTGAGGTAACCTGGCTGAGGATTTGCCCATTCCTGAGAGGCCATACATGATTGCTAGAGCGCTGCTGGGGCAGCTTCACAGCATTCAAGTGAGCTGTTGTGTTTCTCTGAGAAAACGTGAGAGGATCTCGGGTTCTTAAGTGGGCTGAAGGATAAAAATGAAAGCAGAGAAATTTTTGTGGAAGTAACATGCAGTCTGTTCATCTGTGTTTTCTCCATTCCAGGTCACTCACTATTTACTTGACAAGACGCTCATCATAGATGAAGATACCTTGTATGAGCTTTCCCTAAAGATTGAACCCAGACTCCCTGCCTGAAGAGCCAGCTTCGCCTCAGAGTCTACAGAACGCTTTAATACAATTAACAAAACCATGCATGCCAAGTCCTAAAGACAGCAAGGGAAATATTGAGAAGAATGCAAGCTCTCTTTTCCAATAAGAGATACAGAGCCTCACAGCATTTCCCTCTCAGGCGATGAAAATGAGCATTGGAAGTGGAAGACAAAGATGCTTCCTACGTGGATTAAGTGATTGCTGCTTTGCAAAGATAATGTTTTGCAGTAGGGACTATGCATTTAATGGAAAACAGGAGACTTTCCTGTGAACAGGTACTCATTGTAGTCGTCTTACGTGACAAGTTAAGGGAACATATTTAAATGGTGGTAATATACTCATATATATTAAGATAAGTAAGCAAAATGAGATGACTGTGATGTGGTCTGGGCTGATCGCTAACTACGTGTTCACATAGGCAGTGATGGTAGTGATGTCCTCATATCATGTTAACTTCGTTGAAAAAACAGGATCTTACCAGTCATCTACTGTCTTGGAGTGACATTAAGGTAGCATCTGGTATCTTCAGATCTGCAGTTGTTGAAAATATTTGTTCTACATTTAATGCTATCCTTTGTAATATGTTAACCTTCTTATAGGCAGTTGGACTAGATGATCATTGCAGGTCCCTTCCAATTAAAATAATCTTCTCCTCTTCTCTTCTCTTCTCTTCTCTTCTCTTCTCTTCTCTTCTCTTCTCTTCTCTTCTCTTCTCTTCTCTCCTCTCCTCTCCTCTCCTCTCCTCTCCTCTCCTCTCCTCTCCTCTCCTCTCCTCTCCTCTCCTCTCCTCTCCTCTCCTCTCCTCTTCCTTTCTTTTTTCTCTTTCATCTTGTCAGGCTTTTCTAAGGTGACTGATTTTACTTATAAATGAATTGTAAATATTTTTTCATTAATACACAATGAGAGTATTTACAGCATGGAAAGCAAATTGAACTAGTTGAAAAGCTGTAAATAGTTGCCAGCCTTGCAAGCTTCAGCTGGGAAATGCAAGGTTATAGCTTATAGCAAAGTTATACCTGACACTCTAGAAATCTGGACATGCAGTGAATGGGATGGTTACTCATGTTGCACACAGCCGTGGAAAAGGCACTTTATTTTTTTGCACCTGCTGCAGCTTCTCTGACAAGTCAGGCTACAGAGCACTTTCTGGACACAATGTGGAGAGAAATATATGTCTAGTCTGGCAATGGGTAGTGATCAGCAATGAACACTAGGAGTTGGTGTGACAGTTTAGTTTTTCATGGAATTGGTGGTTTGAAAAAATGTCTATTTTTCTGTTCAGCCATTCAACACTGACTAAGCTCTAAAATTGTTCACATCAGTGGCAAACTTTGTATGCCAGCAGACACAGACAATATATTTTTATCTGAACTAGTGTTATCATTTGCATATGGGCATATGCTTAAGAAAATATGCTATTTGTAACTGTTTTCAGAGCCTGTGCTTTCGTGACATACCAGGTAGGTAGATGTGATTTCTACAGCTAGTTGGTACTTCCTAAAATTTCCTGATCAAGAGTGGCCTGTTGTAGCTGCATGGAAAGTGAGCTCAAATGCATGCTGTAAAGTGCATCATGGTATAAAGTGCAGGTTTTAGCACTGTTCAAAAAAATTGGCTGGAAAAGTGTCCTTACTTTTCCAATGATATTCAGCCAGTTGAAGAAATAGGGCTATATCACTGTATACCTCCCTTAAATCTCTCAGGGAGACAGGTGTTTAAAATAGATTGTGACCTAGGCCTATTTGATCTGACATTTCTTATGACAGTCATGATGCTTCTTAACGCTGGCGATGAAAAATGGATCTGCCTGGCTTGTGGTTTTTGTCTTTATTTGCACTTTAATTATATTGCTGGCCCAGCCCAGAGCTGCACAATAAATTCCATTCATTCTGTCTGACTGTAGCTGCTAGCATTTATAAATGTACCTTAGCAACTGTAAATTTCACTAAGGTTCTTCACCACAAGGACCGTCTCTTTGTAAATAACTGCATGAGGAAATATCATAAATACGGGAAAATTCCTCAATGACAAATGCAGATAGCAACAGAAAATGAAATTCCAGAAATATTTTCAATAGTTTTGGCTAATGATTGCTATAGAAATGAGTATGGAAAACTATAATTATAGAAGATTTTTATTGTCAAAAATGTGCTTNGGCATGTTTTTATTTGGGCCACAAAACCAACTTACTGTGTACTTTCTGTACAAAAGCAGTTACCATACAGTAGTTTCATGAAAAACTTTGAAGTAATGAAGAAATGGGGGAAACGTGGTCCAAAAAGTAATTTCTTAACTTGGTTTTATTGTTTCTCTGTTAAAAAGGAAATGTGTAACAACTGTCAATGTCAGCTGGCATCTCTGTTGTATGCTATTTACTGCTGCTTTATCTGCCTATACCCCATTTTATCAAACTTCCCTGATGTTCTTAGGGTTACAGGGTACAATTCTTCATCTTACTCTTTTCACAGTTTGTTGTTTTGTACTTTATGTGTGTATATCAGTTCTTCAGAGTTTCAAAACACTCAATGCATTTTGATGCTTGCAGTATGCAGGGGTGGTGCTGTGCTCGTGCTGCAGTATTACAGATGGACAGAGGAAGACAAAGGATTAAACATGGGGTTTTTTCAAAGGTGCTGAGCATCTATATATTAAAATCAGTAGACAATGTGGTAGTTCAGCCCCTCTGGAAAAGCTTATACTATTTATATGCCAAAACTTACCTCCTGGGTCAGTGGCACAATTTAGATTAGAATCACTTGAGTAACTAGATACTTGATTTGTGCTCAGAGCAACAAAAAAAAAAGGTTATGGCCACAGTAATGTTTGATTTGCTGATGTCTAATGTTAATATTTTTGTCTGGGGATACCATGCATTCATTAAAATACAGGAGGTGACTGCTGAAAGAAGTGAGTGCGCATCTTGTTATCCACATCCCTAGCCAGTGTTGGAACCTTCACCACAGCTGGAAGCAACTGTTTTGCAGAAATCCTACACAGCGAGTGCAGAGTCGGGTTCTGAACTTCATGTGTGAGTGGCCTGAGTGCCTCTGCTACAGTCCTGCTGCAGTGTTCGAGCCATGGCAATAGTTAGTGGGCAGCAGCAACCCTCTATACATAGGGCTTTGCCTGTTAAATCTATTTAACCAGCTAGTGCGGTCATCTCCCTGCACAGGGATTGTAGAGCTCCTTGCTACTGGCTTCTCTGTGCCACTCCACAACAGCCATATAATATATAGAGATAGAAATCCCAGTCATAAACACCCACTATTTGCCTCTGGTGTTTTAGAGAGGATGTCTCCAAGTGAGAAATTTGTCACTCGGATCTTGCTGTCTTTTAGGATCTTGTCCATTATAGCTTTTACGCGGTGGAAGCAGAGCAGACTTGCTTTTCTGCAATCAGAGCAGAAAAAGCCGAGCTGATTCAGGATTTGTAAGGAAGAGAAGGGCTGAAGCGCCTATTACTTGCCTTTCTTAGCTCCTCAGCCCTGCTGCGCCCGTCAGATGCAACAGCAGTTCTCACGTTGGAGAGGCTGCTCCCTTCAGCAGTCTCTGGACAAAAAGCGCCTCAGGGTGTCCAGGCTGGCTGGCTGTGATGGGGATAGCTTATTTCACCTGCTGCTTCAGCAGTGAATGCGTTTGCCAGCAAAGTCCAAGGGGAAGTTTTGCAGTAATTTTTTGTTGTTGTTGCATACGTAGCAGCCCAGATTCAGCTCGTCGTTATCTGGGAACCTGGGTGGCAGCACAGACACGTCCCCTTCCATGTGACAGAGAGGACTTGTCACACGCTGATGTGGGGTTAGAGTTGCCTTCACCCCAGCCTTCACTGCCCACATCCCTCTCCTCCTCACACCAAATTCACCAGTATTGTTAGCGGACTGAGACCGTGATTGGTCATCGTGTGGAAGAAAAACCAGATCTGTTGAATTTACAGTGTAAGTGTATGTTCTGTCCCTTTTGGCTGGTCCTGTAACACACAAACACATAGCTTAAAAGTGAGAGGTGATACTGGGACTGACCACCCTTATTTAAAAGTAAGGAAGAGGTGTCCATCCTCTTTCTGCTTTCTTGGTTCTTAATACTAATTATTTCTCTGTAGGATAAAAAGGAACTTAACTATTTAAAGTATTTATTAACTTTAACCATGTTGATTTTGATTTCAGGACATGTTCATGATCCCAAATTTTCCTTCATAATCATTATTTATTTTAAGGGTTTTACAAAAATACTGTTTTATTTGTATTGATATTCAGTCTTTCCTCCTTTCACTCTAATCAGCAACATCAAACTTAGATATATGATATAAATTCTCACTAGTAGAAACATTTTACCCATGCATAGTTGTTATTCATTAAGGGCAAAATCCTTCAGACCTCATTCTGATAATACCTTAGGCTTCACTGAGAGCTTTTCATAAGTAAATATTTGGGGATATGGCTCTCAGCTATTTGCCTGTTACAGTTTTTGCCTCCAAAGGTCAGATGTCTCTGTGTAGGATGCTTTGTGTCCAATACGCTGCTCAACTATGGTTGTTTTGTTGTACTTTTCCTTTTGAAATAGTCTCTGAAGTTCTGTTCTTTAGGAGAATAGATGTATGTTTATTTGACAAATGTACTTATACCTAACATGTTACTTAGTGCACAATCCAGATGTTTTTGCATGTATTGTAACTTAACTTTTGACCTTGGGTTATTGCTTTGTATTGTTAGTAAGGCATATCAGGCAGGGTGTTGTGCCTATATGCTAATTAAACATTCTTTTTTTTCCTGAGTTTCAAGAGTCCTTACTGGTATCTGTTTAATTCCCCTCCCCACACCCCCCTCTAATGTTAAATAATTAAATCTAGTCCTTCTGAATTACTGAGTCTTTTGGAGAAACATGGGAGCACAAGGGACAAGCCATTAATAAGAAGGGCGAAAGTCAGAGAAAATTCTGGTTCTCTTTACTGGAATAGAATGGTTTGAATTACTGCATTTTACTCTTTGTTTGCTCATGCTGCATTGCAGCTGCTGTGGGCAGCATTGGGAATAATGCTGATTTTAACTTGGAACAGAGAATGAAGCCTACTTCACACACAAGTAGAAATGCTGATCCACTGTGAAGTGTACAGCATAAATAACTAAATAAGACATGTAACAGATTAAATCAAACCAGCCACACAACTCATTCTTCTTCAGCTGAGGAAAGCCTCTCCCTTTCCACACCTTTACTCCCTTTGTAGGAAGGTACAAGTAGGTGGAGTTTAAATACAATTTCAGAAGGTGTTTAAGGACTTCCCATTCCAATAAACAATTTCTTTAGGCAGAAGGCAATGAATTATATAAATAGAGAGTAGATAACATTGTCCCCAACTTCTTATTCCTGTTGCTAAGGGTTTGGACTTTGTCTAAACATCCCTAGTCTTCTCTTGCAGGTGTCGTGCCCTGGATTTAAAGAAATAGTATGGCCAAATTTATACCCAAGTAAACACAGGAAGCATTTTATGAGTATGTTATGTCCCTCTTCTTGCAACAGGAAAACAAGTCCCACAGAGATAAAATTACTTGCAAATTGAAGCAAAATAGTTAATAAAGTTTGAGACTACAAAACCAGGTCTCCAGCTTCTGTTATATGTTTTAATCACTGTTTACTGCTTTATTTTGTTGAACTGGGTAATTTCTTTAATATAGAAAGATACCTATTTAATTTATTTCAAGAAATAACATGTTTTAAGTAACTAAACAGCAGCAAATCAGCTCCATGTAAGATTGAGATAAAGCAAGTGACAAATTTAAATCAGCATCTATTCAGTACTCTGTGACCTTGCAGTCACATTGTCTGCAATCTTTCACATTTTTGATATTTCACATAAAAACTAAAATTGACTGAGAAAACAACTTACTCTTGAAGTTGTCAGACATCTTCAGTGCAAGAAAAGAGATCAAACTACTTGCGAAGCAGCTCCGTTTAAATGTACTGCAGGATGATTTTAATTTAAAGTTGTTTTTCCCACACTTCAAACCACTTCATTAATCTTATGCCAAAGAGTTGGCTGGTTTTACGTATTTCCTTAAGGCCATCATCATAGAGTCATAGAATCACAGAATCGCTTTGTTTGGAAGTGACATTTAAAGATTGTCTAGTCCAACCCCCTGCCATTGGCAGGGATATCTTTCACTAGATCAGGTTGCTCAAAGCCCAGGTCAACCTGACCTGCCAAAATTCCAATGATGGGGCATCCACAACTTCTCTGGGCAACCTGTTCCAGAGTTTCACTACCCTCATCATAAAAATTTCTTCCTTATGTCCAGTCTAAATCTACCTGCTTTCACTTGAAAACCATTGCTCCTTGTCCTTCCACTACAGGTCTCAGTAATAAGTCTCTCTGCATCTTTCTTAGAGGCGCCTGTTGAGTACTGAAAGGCCGCAATAAGGTCTCCCTGGAGCCTTCTCTTCTCCAGACCGAACAACCCCAACTCTCTCAGCCTGTCCTCCCAGCAGAGCTGTTCCAGCCTCTGATCATTTCTGTGGCTCCTCTGGCCCCTCTCCAACAGGTCCATGTCTGTCCTGTGCTGAGGGCTCCAGAGCAGGACACAGGACACCAGGTGGGGTCTCACCAAAGTGGAGCAGAGGGGCAGAATCACCTCCCTC
>VWYH01006106.1:266536-284335 GCA_013399365.1 Pampusana beccarii | reverse complement strand
AATATGTAAAGGGTGAGTGTCACGAGGATGGAGCCAGGCTCTTCTCGGTGACAACCAGTGACAGGACAAGGGGCAATGGGTACCAACTGGAACACAGGAGGTACTGCTTAAATATGAGAAGAAACTTCTTCACAGTGAAGGTGACAGAACACTGGAACAGGCTGCCCAGGGAGGTTGTGGAGTCTCCTTCTCTGGAGACATTCAAACCCACCTGGACACCTTCCTGTGTAACCTCATCTGGGTGTTTCTGCTCCGGCAGGGGGACTGGACTGGATGATCTATCAAGGTCCCTTCCAATCCCTGACATCCTGTGGTTCTGTGATATCAGGGATTGCCCCAGCCAAGGTGAAGGACCTTGCATTTGGCCTTGTTGAACTACATGGGGTTTGTACGGGCCCACTCCAGCCTGTCCAGCTTCCTCTGGATGGCAGCCCATACCTCTACTGAATGAACTGCACCACTCAGCTTGGCGTCATCTGCAAACTTGCTGAGGGTGCGCTTGATCCCACTGTCTATGTCGTTAACAGAGATAGTTGTATACTATACCAATAGTATTGGTATGGTAGTATAGTTAGATACATTGGTATAGTAGTATAGATAGTTGTATCTATATATCTATATATAGATAGTTAGATATATATTTGTATAGTAGTATAGATAGTTGTATACTATACCAATAGTATGGGCCCCCTTATGAACCCTTGAGGGACACCACTGATTACTGGTTTCCACTTGGACACTGTGCCACTGACCATAACTCTTCAGGCACCACCATCCAGCCAGTTCCTAAACCATCTAATTGTAAACCCATCAAGTCCATATCTCTCCAGTTTAGAGAGAAAGATGTGGGGGATCATGCCAAAGGCCTTACGGAAGTCCAGACAGACAGTAGCAGTAGCTCTTCCCTTGTCCCCTGCTGCAGTCACTCCATTACAGAAGGCCACAAGATTAGTCAGCTGCAATTTGCCAGGTTGGCTGTCTTTCATCAGCTCCCTGCCTTCTGTGTTTTGACATGTTTCCAAGAGGATCTGCTCCAAGATCTTACCAGGCACAGTAAGATGATGGACTATTGTTTAAGAAGGATTTATCATGGAATCGTAGCATCACAGAATAATTTGCATTGTGAGGAAACTGTTTATTACTTTCTAGTATGTTCCAAGAAAACAACTAAATACTCTGTAAAATTATAGACCTACTGAAATTATCAAATCTCTGAGGAAATCTCACAACATACAACCCTTTTAAATCTTGACCATGAAGAAAGAGGGGGAAGCTAGCTGGAACAGGCTGTTCAAATTGCTCATGTCTGTGAAGAGAAAACTGAAACTGGTCTTGACTAATTGTGCAAAAATAATGAATGATAATTGTGAAGACTGAACTATGTCTTGAAAGTTATACTAGAATGTTCTGGCCCTACTTACATATAGCCTAGAGGAAGTAAAATTTGAAAAGATAAGATTTTTGCTTGAAATTCCCGATTTCACAGAGAACTGAAAAATCATTTGTGCTTATTCCAATTGATTGACTACTGGAGCCAACCTGCACATGTGGGTTGATAAGTGTAGTAGCAGAAGTAATTTAAAATTTGTTTTCCTAGAGGCAGCAACTCCGCTGTGTAAGCCTCTTGGAATCGGACACCATCCTACTGTACTGCTGCTCATGGTGTGCACATGCCTAGATGAATGGGTAAGAAACAAAGAAATAATCATTACTAAAGGTTTGTGTTCTCTCCCACTACTCTTCCTGGAAGCTCTTCCTTTATACAGATTGGGGACAATATGTGTAAATCATGTCTAGATCATGATGCCATCATATATTTCACATAAATCAAAAGTAGTAACTTTTCCAGCCAGAGAAGACACAAAGTCCTGTCAGTGCTTTCCATTCAGCTCTGAATCTGAATTGTTTATTTATTCCATTTTGTTCACCATTAAAATTCCATCTCCAATGGGAAAGCCATCTGAAAAATAGCACCTTTTCCTTCTCTAAACATGTCTACTGGAGCTTCCATGACAGAAATGCTGGAGCAGCATAGTGAGAAGAGGGAAGCTGTCCAGACTTCAAAGTATCTGAATATGCTTGTTGTCTGCATTTCTCTAGTCATTACTCTCTTGAATTCCCTGACAATCACAATCTCAGAGCTGATTAATTTCACCATTTCGGCAATTTTAAGTTATCTGATGCATTTTTAGTACCATTTTAGGAGGGGGATAAGAACACCACCAGTGGCAAGGCCAGTACTAGGGATCCAGATCCATAGTCGGGGTATGTTTCGATGTGAAAGCAATGGCCTGCTGGATTGCAGGCTCCATCACCAGCAGTGGCTGGTCCTGTGGCAGCAGTGGAGAAACCTCTGCTGGGTCAGAGAACAGAGGATGTCAAAGCCTCATCTTGTAAAGCAGTAATGTTAGTTTGTGATCTTGTTCTCAACACACACCTTTGAGAGAAAACAGCATTTCAGTGAGGTACAAATACTCTTTTTTCCTTTTTTAAATGAGACAAAAGCTTTGCCAAAATGTCACACGAGAACAACTTTTCAAAGGGCTGAAATTTTCTGAAACAGAATTGTCCCCCCTTTCACACACATGATCTACACTAGACAATACATACCTTCAGTCTTGCTGCTCTAATTAAAAACATATGCCTCATGATGCTGTGCAATGCAATGTGCAACACAGCTGTCAAAAATTGTGTGATCACTTTCGAGGCAATTGCGCTGAAGGCCACATGGTTCTGTCATAAGGATTTTGGATATTCCTGGTTTTCCAAAGGGTCCACTCCTTTTTAAGGAAAAGCTTTTCTCCTCCCTTTGGCCAGAAAACGCACTGCTAATTATAGAGAACCTTTCCTATAGTATGTGCTGAATGTCCTGTGAAAAGTAACTTCAATAACTTTAAAAAAATGAGGTTATTTTTGACAGATTGTCGAATTTAGTTATCTCTTCACTTAGTAGACCTGTGTTAGGACATTGAAGTGACTTTCTCTGGAGTAATCTTAACTGTAGGAGGACTGTTCGGTGCCTACTCACGTGTTTGACCACGGTGAATTTGTGCCTGTGCTTAGGAACAAGTACTTGCTTAAATTCCATCAGCTTCATTGGGATGTAAGTGGTTGAATGCCAACTAAAAATGGAATTTTTTTCCAGTTTGGGATCTCACTGACTGGATGTATGCTATGTAAGTAGACATTGAACATCCACAGCCGCTGGGAAAACTCAGTAAGAGGTCTAACAATCATTTGGTAAGCAATTATATTTATTCCCAAGATTGTATGTTTCCCTGCATTATTCCAAGTCTGTCTTTAGGAATCGCAAGAATCAAAGACCTGTCAAACTTGAAAACCAGAGATTATTTCTGTCCTATTCCCTTTGATTACTAATAAATTATTTCCGAGATATGGAAATTTGACTTTATAGACATTTTCTTTGAAAGAAATGTGCTAATCAGAAAGGCCTTCCCATAAAACAAAATTACCTTCATCTGGTCCATATAGGTAGCTCACTGTTCAGCAGCTTCCACAACAAACTTCAATGTGGCACAAATTACTGCTGAATTTCAGCTGAACTCCCTGTGCAGGGACAGATGGTATTAATATGAATAGCAATTGAATTAGCATTCTGCTGCTGCTAACTCCACAGCACAAGCAATGAAACAAAGACAGCATTTTAATTGGGAGATTTCATATAAATATTTAGGTTAGATAGAGATGAAAATATGACACTATTTATGGATGGTACTTAGCATCCCAACTGTTTCTGTAGCTGAGTTCCTCACAAAATAGATCAAAGAACAGTAGTAATACCAAGCTATTTTTTAAGTATTAATGATATATTCTTCAGAAATCATAAGGGAACTAACACTGTTTGCCAGGTGTTTGCAATGCTAGCTAGCAAGCTGAGTTTTGTTTGCATCTTCTGTTCTTCCAGGCTTTGCGCTGGCAAATAGCTTAAGCATCTGCATAAGCCAGCAAGGCACTTTGGTTCATGGTATCATCTTAGAGGTGAAGGTCTTTGTCTCTTCGAGGGTGCTGTGAAAAAGGCAGTCTTCAGTCAAAAATTTAAAATGGGGGTTGTGTTGCTGACAAGGAGGTGACAGCCCCTGCAGAAGAAGTGCTGGTACACAAAGGTCTGGATTAAATGCAGGATGGCGGGTTTATAGCCAGAGCACGAGATGCGACATAGCCACAAAGGAGCTCTCGCCCCGTACGAAAGAAAAAGCTGGTTTCTCTTTTCTTTGCCAGTTACTACTTAACTATGTCGTACTCGTATTTCTGTATTTGCGTTACTTCAAGAGATTCTCAACTAGATTTTTTTTTTCCTATCAATATCAGAAATACAGTGTTGCGTTGATAAAAAGCAGGTGTGGCAAAAAAGGGGTGTTTCAAATACTTAGTAGTCCAGATGTATTAATCTGGAGTGGTTGGTTTGTTTTTAATTATGGTGGGCATGCATGGCTCTCATTAATCCAAACAAGTCATGACATTTGGGGGGAGAGATGTCTATGTTTTGTAAAGTTTCATATATCTGAGGTGTGGGTTTAGGAAATCGCTATGTAAAATTCAAGGAACATTAAATGTACAAAAGAAAAAGCATTTTAAAGTCTTGGATTTTTAAAAGCTGCACAGTTCTGGCCTCTGTGTTCCTCTGTCAGCCTCAAAAATGTTCAGCTTTGGTGGGAGCAGAGCTAGGTGGATAAAATTGATTAGTCTTTTTTGCTTTCTGAACCATCACGTGTTATTTATTCCAGCACTTTACCAGTATGTAGCTACAGTAGTTCTAAATGGGAAGGTTCAGACATCGTCCTTTTACATTTCATGTTTCTGGACCACTCTGCCTTACAAGAATCAAGAACTAATGTCATGAATTAAAAAGTAAAGGCTAAAGAAAAAATGCCCACAGTGATCTCAGCTCATTCTGGGTCCCATTCTGCTCTGACCCGTTTCCATCTGTGAAGCATGCGGGTGGATCTCTCCTGCTCTCCCTGTCTCTCAGGAGTTGTTCAGATAGTCAAGGCAATCCAGCACAGAAACTACACTTGACCTTTCTCTTTTGGCCATTACTAAATGGGCCCCTTGGGGGCAAAGCAGCGGAGATGCATCTCGTTGCAGTTAAGCATCTGGCCAACCATTTGCTGACATGAACTCCTTCCCTTTGAAAAGCCTTTGAAAGGTGATGTTGCTGTCACTCAACTCCGACATGCCCCCTCCTGCCACATCCCATTTACGTCCTCAAGGGCACCGAAAATGTCACTCATGTAACCCGGTGAAGTGGGATTGGCCACTGCAGCAATTATTTTTGTTTCCCTCACCTCCTTTTCCCCTCTCAAATTACCTGGGCTCCTGTCAGCGCACCAACTTGTTATTCCCTTTACACTGGGCTCGCTGCAGGCAGCAGGACGTCTACCTTCAGCTTCAAGGTCAGTTTAACTCCCTGTATTGCTTTTCTCACCTCAAATGGTAGCATTTTGAACATGAGGGTTATTAAAAATGAATTCAAAGCACCACAGGATGTGGTGTAATTTGGTTATAATTTATTGATTCGCATAACTACTTGGTGCAGGAAAAAATGTGTCAGCTCGCTGTGCAGCTGACCCTTAAGCAAGAGTTTAAGTAACAGAAAAATAAGTCCCTTTGCAGATACGTAACAAGTTCAGAGAAAACACCTAATTCAATAAGCTCTTGGAGCTGTTGAGATGGGGGTTTTATACTGTAAAATAGTGTTGGATTGGTTCAGAAGGGCAAGCACTCCCAGCACCTTGGCTGGGCTTCGATATGAGAATTTGGGCTTCGGAGTCTCACCAGGTGGGGTCTGATGGGTCAGACTTTCAGCTAATAAAAATCAAAAATCATGCTGTTACTAAGGGGTAGTTACTAAGGAGAACTTGTCTGATCTATAAAGAGTCTTTTCCACATCTTCTGTATTCATATGAATATATCCATGGATTCATAGTTTGGATTTTTTTTTTACCCCAGATTGTTACATTTTTTTAACCATTCACTAACCTTTGGCATTAAAAGGAGAAAGAAATGGAATTTTAATTTATTTTTCATAGAGATATCCCATGGTGTGATTAAGGCACAGTTAGACTGATGTCTGCACTAACATTGTTTCTGCACTCCAGAAATATTTTCTTAAACCCAGAAAGGTTCAGCTCTTGCTATGTGAGTGAGCTATGAGAAACTGAAAACTACAACAACATTGCTTTATGAGATTCAATGTATTAATTTATATATTATCCTCGGAACCTGTAGAGTGATACCTCAAATCAAGAGCAATGTAACCTGTTCTCTGGGCACCTAAAAATGGTGTCTCACTTGTGACATTTATTGCAGATGTCTCTAAGGTGCCAGAAACTTCCGTAGATGGGCACAGAAAACTTTCCACTGGCATCTGTAGGCTTTAGCTCAAGCTAAGGATGACTCAAAGGAATTACTTCTCAGATATAGAAGACCAGCCTCCTTCTCCCTCCACCACGTGAAAGTTCAGCTCACTGCAGCGATACCGTTAGCTAAACGGCTTAACAGTTTAAGATGTGCGTATACATTATCTGTGATTACGAGCCCATGTGAACTTTAGCTATGACTCTGCCATTCCTCTAAAATGTCGCTCAGGATCACATGGTGTTGCAATTAATACCACCCATGACATGGTTTAAATATTTAATCTAGTTCTATTTCTAGAAATGTCACTGTAACCCCTGTACCTTTCTGCCCTCCTTGGCTAAAAGCACATGTGCTGCCTAGCGTGAAATATAGGATAACCGATACCTGTGTTCAAATACATTAAAAGAAAAACAGAGCTGACAACTTCCTCTTTAAAAAAAGTTCAAGGAAGTAAAGAATTAATAGCAAATGTGTTATTTTTAAAATATTGAAAGAAGTAATAAATTTTGCATGTTCCTTGAAGGATAAAGAGGCGGTTTGTGCATTTCTGACGATTCTCTCGCCTCTGAAGTCCCCAGAGAGGGATGCAACATCTTCACCAGTGTGCAGATCCCAGGATTGTTGTATGCAATGGGACACAGCCAAGGCAGCCCGAGAACACTGGTAGTTGTGAATCAAATGTCCCGGAGGCCCTCTGCAGCCTCTGGTTAGAGCAGCAAGGGGAGTTTTGCTGTGTCGCAGTTTTCTTAAGTTGTTGATTTAAAAAAAGGACCTTTTTAGTGTTGGTGAGGAACCTGCAGTAGAAAAGACATGTTTCTTCTGGAGACTACTTTCATCTTTAACAGAGGTTTTAATCTAAGTGTATCGTGAACAAGACGCAAAACTGGTTTAAGGCCCTGAAACAGGCATTCTTCACTTTTTTTTCCATGCTGGCATCCAAACTGTGGTTACAAACAGATCCTCCACTTTGAATAATACTTGCAATCCTTTGGACTGTTTCTCAGCCAGCACCAGACTTGCAGTAGCAAGTTATGCTAAATCTTGCTGCTGGCTTTTGTCTCCACCTTCTGTGCATGGTAGGTGATACATACATGAAAATGCAGTTTTAAAACCAAAATACACTCCTGGCAGGACATTAATGTCCTGAAGGCTGGTTACAGGTAGCTGAACACATCTTGGGGGACAGCAGAGAGTTAAAGGCTGTGACCTCTAAGATCATGACCTTTCAGACAGTTTTTGCTGATCCACTGGCCGTAAGTCATCACAATGCATTGGAATACTGCTTTGGAAAAGCCAATGCCAATTTCAATCTAAATTTGTTTACCTTTTATGGAGCCAATGTGGTGAGAGAACAGGAACGAATAAACCTTGGTTTTGCAGACACTTAACACTACATGCTGTATAGCTTAGTGGCTGTTACTTCAAGTTAGTGTCGCATTTCCTCCCCTCACAATTTTAACCGCAGCAGACATTGATCCACAAGATGACCTGTAAGGAATTAATCAAAACTGCTCACTGTAGGAGGGAACGTGGTACATGAGGGACACACAGCAAGTTTTTCTGAGCCAACTGCTCTCTGTTTCTTCTCTCCTGTACAACAGTACCTTCTCCATGTGACAGAACAAGTACAAATGACCTTGGAAATAAAACTGTAAAGGACCTGTTGCCAGTGACAAATTCCACTCTCAGAGTTACTGAGCGACGCTCCATGCCCTGCCCTTGGGCCAAAGGCATGTGTAATCCTGGAGGCACACAAAAGACATCTTAAATAGTTATCATGAGGCAAAGCCAGTATCCAAAGTATGAGCAGAATGACGTAACAAGGGGAAAATGGACAAGGCGAGTATTCCAAGCATTTTGTAAAGCTGTTAGATTCGAACATCGTGAGCCATCAAAGTGTCTTGCAGCACACTTGACTAAAAAGAAACAAACAAAGAAACAAACAAACAAACAAACAAAAACAAAAACAAATTAAAAAAAACAAAAAAAAAAAAAAAAAAAAAAAAAAAAAAATAAAAAAAAAAAAAAAAAACAAAACACCCCACCTTTCCTGCCACTCCACTTGTAGAAAATCTACCTGATGCTGGCTCTCAGCTGAGACATGTATATCTTACCCTCCACCTTCACCAGTTAGAGGTTGCCCAGTTGTGGGCACTGCTGAAGATCATGTCATCTGCAAAGGAAAGGAAGACAGACATGGTATAAGTGCTGGGTGACAGTGCAGTAGATCAGACCTGACCATGCTAAGGAAAATCAGGAGATAAATGACTTGACTTGACTTTATTGCATGAAGCCACCAACCTTGGCACTCACGTGAAAGAGCCCGTGAGCTAAACCCAAGTGACGCCATGTGCAGCAGAAGCAGATTCACCCTCCCAGTTACACCATGAGCTGGCATCGCAGTGCTCATGAAGGCCATTTTTTGTATTTCTGCCGTTCGCTGAGGTATTTGAGAAGCTCATCCTCTTCTCTCCCTGATACTCCCTGCCCGCTCTTCTTTCCATCAGTCTGCAACACCAGTGCTATTCCAATCTCCGGACTTGAGCTGGCCCTCCAGTGTATATTTTGAAGTGTTCTATCCAAGTGACACCTGTTTGATGTCTCAAGTTATGAATCCTAAAAATGTCCTTAGAATCTATAAAATAAAATTATTAAACTTTCAAAAGAAATGTTGTGTCCAATACCACAGAAGTTAGATCTTGTTTGGACAACTAAAGAAGAGATGTTTGCAAAACTGAAAACCAGGAGGCTCAGACGCAGCTATTTCTGTCTTATGTGTTACCAAAATAAAGTCCAAATTCACATGTAGATTGTGGTGCGTTGAAAGAACGTGAAACTTCTGCAAGGTTGGTGCAGTTATAAACCAGTTAGCAGAGAAATGATTTTTAAATAGAAAACCATAAATGATAATTTGGAACCATTTAAGATGGTTTTATCATTTTATCGGTGCATTCAGAATCCCACAACAGAGGATAAAACTCCTCTGCCTATTAGGAAGCATTCCAGTTAAAAGGGAAGGTGGAAGTAATGGTAAAAAAATTGATGGGACTGATAGAGACTTCGGTTAACCAGGTCCCTGCTATTCCAAACAACACCATCACGTAATCTTACTCTGCAGTATATCTATATCCATATCAGATGTAGTTCCCTGGCTTCTCCCTCCCTACCCACGGCTCATGGGATGGTGTGGTACCCAAAAGGGACCAGCACTGGGCAGACAATAACCACGGTGTCCACTTCTAGTCAACCACTGCAGTCCCATGGGGCTGATAGGATCTCCAAATGCAAAAGCTATTTAGTAGGGAGATGCTCTGCTGCTTCCTGGTGCGACCATTACTGGGATTAAAAGGCTGTTCTGGTATCAGGAGGATGTTGAGGAAGAAACAAAATAGAAACAGCCCAGCGTAGAGCCAGGGAGTGATTAATAAAGTTGAAAATATTATAAAAAGCGGATGGAGAGACATAAAAAAGAGCTAGTTATTAGGTAGCTGCATGTGGAACAAATCATGAGTAGAAATTTCTACAACAAACTGATGAAAGTAGTAATGAAAGCCAGTTATCCAAACTGAAGACAAACAAATGCAGGCCAAAAATAAGATAAGAGTTGTCTTTCGTTTTATTTTGTTTTGTTTTCAATTCAGGTTGATTAACTATTAGAACTCCTTTATCTTCTCCAGACCATTCTCTCTCTAGATAGTTGTGAGTGCAGGATGGATGCTTTCCTAACGCAGATGCTTTCCTTCCAGCACGCCTGATCAGTGCAGGCAAGCACTCAATTCCTTTTCAAGGGTTAAAACTGATAATCACAAAAGCTCTTCCAATCTTGAAAAATTATTCTTGCTCTCTCACAGCTGTGCTACGGTAGCACTATAAGCATCTACGAGAAAACTGATTTTCTATCATCATGGGCACAAGGGAAGACCTGTAGGAAACTCCTACAAAAGAAAAGCATGCACTTCCAATTTTTTAGGCTGTGTAGTGTCTTAATTTCCTTGATGAAAGTGAAATCTTTACAGTGGAGGCCTAAGGATGGTCTGCAGTTAAACGTGAATCACAGCATGGTATCTATGGTAAAGTGTTCTTAGAAAAATCTTCTGCCCTTAGCAACACCTTTGTCTGGGGTGATTACATTTCTCTGAACCCACAGAGGTGGTGATGGTGCGAACTTATTGTTAGGGTAGGTTAACACTTTCTATGGGGAAAAAAACAGCTGAATCTGTCAGGTATTTGAGGCCAGATCTGACAAACACCTTTTATGAGAATTCTTTTTTTTATTTGAGACCATTCCATTCAGACTCTCTCCAAATGGATCTTTTTGAAATGTTTGGTTTGAAGCAATACTTTACTTAGAAATCATGCTGCTTTTAGAGAGGAAAAAAATGAAAACCAAACCAAAATGGTCTTGTTTCCTGTCTGCTATAGTGTCTTGTTCATTACATACCCTCATTATGAAAAAATTTTGTTCAATGAACTTGTACACCAGGTTTTTGGGCAAGTCCATTTGCGCTGTTTTGATTGCATGTGGACTACCTGTGCACGGTATAACATGGGCTCAGTTTGTTCTGCAGTATTAGATGTATCTATATTCTGAGCTATAGCCCGCCCTTGTGGCAGGACATGTCTATTGAATTAGGAGTTACTCTGGTTTGATAAAAAGGATCACAGTCCCTTTTCCACAGCAGTCCAGATGATGTTTATCTTCTCATAAGAAACAGCAACTTTCATGTTCCCCTAGACCCTTTGTGTTTGACAGTCACAAATGACGGTCCCATGCTGCAGTCAGAAGGTCCTACCTAAGGAGCAGAAGATCAGACCAGCTGTCATCTCCCAGTTCCTACAAGCACCAGCCACGAGATGCTATGATTGATGCTTATCAGGTCACCCTCTCAGCAGAGTCACCTTTTCTGCAGAAGTGACTGGTTTTAAAGTCTGAGTCCCTTACTGGTAAAGACAGAAACTGAACTTCTGCTTACAGATCTGCAAAGTTTGGGGAAGAAGATGTTTGGATAAGCAGTGCTGAGCTTCAACTGTAATAAGAGATGTATAGTTAGACATTTGTTTAAAAAACAAGCAAGCAAGCAAACAAACAAACAAAAACCCTGTCTTACTCTGACTTCTCTTTTTTCTTTTTTCTTTTTTTTCAGGTAGTTATCCTACGCAGGCTGTGGCATCTCCAGTGTTCTGGAGAAGAACTCCTTTCTCTCCAAGGAGCTTTTAAGAACTGTTAGAGAGGCATCTGTCAGGTAAAGTAGAGCCTGCCTCTGGGTAACAGAAACCTTTTCTGTGGTCCAATAAGGCAAGAATGTCCTGGGGGACAAGGCATGCAGCCACAATGGAAGATGACATTGCCGACAGGAAAAGTACTTGCCTTATGGGACTTTATTAAAGGAAAAATACTTCATGAGCACTAAATATGCCTTTGATCAGGTGTCCAAAAGTCAACCATTGTGTCCCAAGGGTACAGATCTGTTTGACGTATCAAACCCTGAAAGTGTGGGAAAACTGCTGATGCTGCCTGGACAAGGAAGGAAGGGATAGTGATGAGAGGGATTAAAGCTTGGTGTTGCACATCCAGTCAAAGAAAGTCACAGATAAGAGTGAGGAGGTGGTACTCATACTTATTTAGCAGGAGTAAAGGTAGAATTTCCCTGATTCCCATATCAGCCGTGGCACAAAATCTTCACCATCTGAGTTACCAAGTTAGTCTCTTTGTCTTTTCAACCTGGTTTCTTTTCCCCCGGGTTCATCTAGTTCTTTTTTTCCAGGTGGTTTATTTCTCTTTCTGTTCACAGGCTGTGATTTCTGTTACAGCTCTATACCTCAGTCACACAGCGTAGTTCAGCCTGAAAGCCCAGGCTGCCAAGCTACCCGCAGCCACACAGGCTGTGGTTTGCCCACCACATTCTGCAGAAGGTTTGTTCTGCTCAGCTGCTCTCAGGATCAGGCACTCTCTTACCCAACACCTGTTGCAAGGGCAAGGTGAAGGATACAAGAAGCACTGAATCAGCAGCTAAACAACCTTTAGCTTTTAACAGCTTCAGCGAGCACAGATTTTCCCCCAAGAAAATCACAGAGAGTAGCTTCTAGCATCCTTCACCCTCACAGAGCTCCTGTGATCTTCTCAGGTCCTCCAGGACAAATTAATTCCAGGTCCCTAGCAAAATCCATGCTGTGCTTGCCTTCCAGTCCCAGACCACAACATCGTGCTGATTCAGAAAGTAACTTTCTGGCTGGGACATTGTCTCTATCCGTTGTGCATCCTCGATCATTGGAAAAGGCTCGAATGTAGAAAAACACACAGACAGTCAATCAATGGCAGGTGCCGCAAAGGATGGGACTTTCCTGCCACTTTGCATTAGTACCAGGAATGGAGGTTATGTGGAAGCAGCAAACAACACAATGCAGCCTTGCCAGTAGATATGTGACCTGGCTAAATACAATGAGCTATCTGGGGCTGTTGGCTTTACCTGTGGGGCTGTGGTACACTCTGTAGTCAGTAGCTGCACTGCTCTTGTTATTTCTGAAGCATTACAATTATACTGTTGTGCCTCACACTTCTTTCTAAATATATACTGCACATGATTCCTCTAATTTAATCAGATGCACGGACCAGACATGTCCCTCAAAGTGACACAGGACTTAGAGGCTCACAAAAAATCCAAGCTGGTGGAGATGCTGATGACTGCCTGAGGTTGTTGAAGTCATAATATCATTGTCTGCAAGGGGATTTTTGATACGGCTTCTAGTTTTCAGGACAGGATTTTGACTGCCAGCCAATTCCTTGCAGTAAATGTAACATCTGTGAAACAGAACTATAAATACATAGAGCTGCTGTGAAAATACATGTATTGTTTCTCAGACAGTTAGGTATAATAATAACAGTTCTGTGTAGATTAGTCATAAGCAAATATTTCCAGAGTGTAGGATGGGGATGCTATATTGTGAAAAGGCACAAGAACCAGCTGCTAAATACACAGAAAAAGCAGCACTCCATCATAAACCTCATATTTTACTTTGATTGACAGTCAAACATCCTCCCACTGCATTTTGGGAGGGGGAAATCCTGCTGCAATCACGAGATTCTGTCCTGCAACTCACCTAAACAAATTCGTGGATGGAGGGAGCCATTCCCAGAGATACGATAAGGCTGCTACAGTGATCCTGTCCCAGCCTGGGATCAGCATATGTTTCGTTATATTCTAGTGCTGTAGAACTGATTCTCGAGGACTTCGAATAGCTGATGAAATTGCAATATTTTCCTAATAGGAAAAAAAAAAAAATGTCTGCCCTCTCCCCATTTCTGTTTTAAGGAAATTCATTCAGTTAGGGCAGGGAGGAGGAGGAATTTCTTTTAATCAGTCAGCACCTTTCTCTCTATCTAGATAAATGTATATTGCATTTCAAGGGCATGGAGGAGACAGAATAACGAAAATCAGGAATAAAACTGTTTAAACAAGATACAGGACATGACACAAATTACTCTCAAACTTCAAAGAACCGTAGAATAGTTTGGTTTGGAAGGGACCTTTAAAGGTCATCTAGTCCACTGAGGATTTTTAGGTCCTTATCATATCCCCCTTCCCATGATGATGACTGTAAGCCTACTCCAAATTTATTCATATGGGGAAAAAAAGCATAAAATACTTAACAACTCGAACAAACATGAAAGAGGCACAAGAATTTCTGCAGGTAATAGCGAATACCTGAAAGGAACAACCTGGCCAACGTCACATCCTACCACATGTGACTGTACCTTACTGTACATTTTTGGTCACTGAAAACATGACAAAAGAAGTATGCCAAAAAGTGTTGTTGCTACAAACCAAGCTAAAGGGTTCAATCATGCCCCTAAATCACTGGAATGATTAAAATATTCAGAGTGTTGGGTTTAGAACTGTGTACTCAACACAGCGCCAAAAAGTCAACAGTTTTCCAAATCTAAGGCACAGGTATAGAAACAATACATATACACACTAACCATTTTTCTGAACACTCTATAGAAGGGCAAACCAATAACAAAAATAAATGTCTCCTTTTACAGGGCTACCATTAAAAATGAGCATTTATTTGTCATTGGTACCATATGAGGACTTACAGGTTGACGTTGGGCTGTCTTCTCTTCCAGAACCCGTATCCTCTGAGGGGAATGGCTAGCACCTTCTGCCGTCTCCTGGCTGGCCGTGCAAGCACTGCACTCTTTGCAGCCGCAGGCACAGGGGTGATAACCACCGGGTACCTCCTCAACCAGCAAAATGTGAAGGCTGCTGTTCAGGAAAAAAGGAAACTCTTCCCTCCGAGGTGAGCACTTGGGGTTAGACAGCCAGCTGGGCCCAGCACCACGTTAACGGGGTGAGGGGCAGTGTTTAACTCTTTGGAGGCAGATGATCCCCATCAAAACTGCAGGGTCCTCATGTGGTCACACCATCTGTGTGTCTGTGCACGGGCTGTGGGGACTGATGACGTGAAAAACAGCACCTTTTCTTGATAATGCCAGTTTTAGGTAGAACCAGCAATGGACTTCAAGACCATAAAGCAGGGATGTGCGGTAGTATCGACACTCAAAGAAAACCCCCAAACATTGCCAAATGATGACAAACCTGAAAATGTTTCCAATTTTAGACAGAACACTAAAGTAGTACTTATTTTATCTCATCGGCTGTCAAACGCTTTGCAGCTCGGTCTATTGCACTGGCTCATCCATTGGACTCTACCATTAGCAAATGTGAAAATATTTTCATTATGCAAGTAGTAAAGAAATCTCCCATATAACTGCGGTATTGGAAATACTTTTGTTACAAACTGGTTGGCTAATGCTTAGAAACTAATTACAGATCTTTTTCTGTGTACATTGACTTTGCTGGCCATACTTGTGAAAAGCAATATGGACCAGGCTCTAACCAACTCTTTCTTTTTTTTTTAAGTAGTCAATAGTATCCTAGTTAAAACATATTCTTTCAGAAATAACAGAGTTGTGCATAAAGTAAATTGTTACCAGTACAAGGTAGATATGGTCTGACTCAGTTGAAAAAATGCCTTGCTAAAACATAACATCTTCATTTTCCCTGACTTAGTACACCATGCACCCCCTATAAATAATAATGCCATTAAAGCAAACCTAGACATTGTAGAAGAACAAGGTTCCCTGCTGATATAGATCAGACAGTCCCACGGATGTTCACAAAGCTGCGAGAGCACCTGGGCTCCGAATTACAAAGAACTTCTCCAGCTAAACTTTATTCCCTTCCTACTTGAACAAAACAATGCTAGAACTCTTTTGTTTTGGAACATGAGTGTCTCAGCAGAGATTTGATGAGGCTTGATACACTTTCAGGGCTCATTTGGATCCATTATCCTGGTGGCCCTGAGTAGCAGAAAGCTGAAATTGCCTGTCGGTGTGGTGGCCCACCAGTGTGCCATGTGGGGCACTTTCAGTGACCTGAATCTTCCTCCCTTCCTAAAATTCAATGCAACATATAAATAGAGAACTAACCATACTTTTAAACCATGCTGTGTACACTGTATCTCACGATCCCATCAAAAGCTTCGTAAACCAGCAAGGATTACTCTTCAAAGGTGGCACACTAATCGCTTGGGACTCTTCCTCTCTCCAGCGCAGACTATCCGGATCTCCGCAAACATAACAACTGCATGGCCGAGTGCCTCACCCCGGCCATTTACCGCCGGCTGAGGGACAAGATGACTCCCAATGGCTACACCCTGGATCAGTGCATCCAAACCGGGGTTGACAATCCTGGCCATCCTTTCATTAAAACTGTGGGCATGGTTGCAGGTGATGAAGAATCCTATGAGGTAAGACATTTCCACAATAACTGTTGTATTTGGTTCAGCTTTCATCGTTCACAAGAGCTCGTTAGGCAAAGACAGATTCCTGGTGGGATATGGGCTCCCGAGATAAATTGTGTCTCAAAGAGTAAGCGTGAGGCCATGTGCATAAAGATTGTGGTTTCCCTACTCTTCCCCATTAGCAAATGCATGAACATCAGATGTTACTACAGCTGCCCTCTCTCTGCAACTGAAATTAATAAAATATCGCTCCTTGGGACCAGCTGCTAACTGCTTCCAGCAGCTGCCCACCTTCCTATGAGTAAATATAGTTTATGGCAAAACTATGCAACCCCGAGACACACAAAATAAACGTAATGTGGAAATTACATTGTGGAACAGCAGAGGCAGAAGTGAAATAAAAATGTCTTCTGGGGAGTACCAAACATCATTAAGCCACAGCTTTTGGATCATGATGAAAGCTGAAGACAGACAGCATTAGGATGGGCAGGTTTATTTGACTCTGGAATAAGAAAAGAGAAGAAAATCCATATTTTTATTGACCTCTGTGGCCTCCTTCCTTCAGTTTACCATACAATGGTATCTATCACTACACAGTCTCCTGGTAATATCGCAAACACTGGAGTGCAGAGGATGGACTGAGACATCTGGCATTCTGGACTATCAGTTCCTGTCATTCGGTTTACTAATTTAGATGTGCCATTGCTTCTCATCCGCATGATGGTGTGGTTGTGATGGTGTTGACATGCTTCAGCCAAGAGGCTCTAACAGGGGCTTGAATCCCACAGCAGTGAAGACACAGGGTATTCCTGCATGACCCAAAAAGAAGAGGCAAGCTGCTGGGGGATTCTGAGCGTGTGTTCTGGTTGGTAATACATCCTGAAACCTAATCTGGTTGCCACCACATCCAGTGGTGCCTCTGATATCTAGAGTAAGCTTATAACTTAAGTGAGGTGCAATTGTACCTTCTTTTTGTTGTGAAGATGAGAAACTACTGCAGAGCACTGTCTAGGGCAAAAGCACCCCCTCTTTTCATATTTAGCTCTGTCTGCATTTGCAAAGACTCCTTTACATCTGTTCCCCGGGAGCCTGTGCCAGGGGACTTCTCCTGTGGCTGAAGCTGGTGCATTTAAATGTTTCTGTGATGCTACAGAGTCTTTCTAAATTCTCTTGACTCCACAGGTGTTTGCTGAAATTTTTGACCCTGTCATTAAAGTGAGACATAATGGCTATGATCCACGGACCATGAAGCATCACACGGATCTGGATGCATCCAAGGTAGGATTGAAATAAAATAATTAAGAAATGAAGGTTCAGGGCTGCTTCTTACAGTGATGATATTGCACATAATAGCACTTCTCTTTTTCCCGATCCAACTCCAAAGACAGTAATTTTAGGGACCAGTTAAGCAATCTGGACATCCATAAATCCATGGGTCCAGCTGGTGCTGAGGGAGCTGGCTGAAGTCATTGCTGGACCACTCTCCATCATCTTTGCCAAGTCTTGGGAAACAGGAGAGGTGCCTGAGGACTGGAGGAAAGCAAATGTCACTCCAGTCTTCAAAAAGGGCAAGAAGGAGGACTCAGGTAACTATAGACCGGTCAGCCTCACCTC
>VWYH01006106.1:197258-261712 GCA_013399365.1 Pampusana beccarii | reverse complement strand
AAAAACAGTTTTCTTGCTTGATTTAAAAAAATAACCCAAACAAAATCTGGTAATGAACAACAGAATGGGTAACACATTTATCTTTAAGAAGCCAGCACTAACATCATCCACACAACACAGTATCATGGGCATGGCTCTTTCTTTGGGGTTTTATCTCCGTTTTCTCTCTCTCTAGATAAAAATTTGTTTTGGGAAAGAGCCCATGAGTCACCATGCGGCTGGCAAATCTGAGGTGGCAAAAGCAGCTCCAACACCAGTCTGCAGCCATGGTGTCAGCTGGGAACCACCAGCCATCCCCTGCATGACACCACACTGCAAACTCCTGTCACCCTCCTCACCGTCAACAGTGTTATTTTAATTCCCAGAGCTGAAAGTAACCCTTTCTTTGCAAATGAACTGGACAAAAAGGAGATACAGAAGTTGAATTTCCTATTTTCTTCTAGGTCTGTTTCTTCTTTCGCAACACACTTGACATATTCTGTGCCCCGAAACAATATTTTCAGAGGAGAGAAAGGGATAATAGCTCCAAGATCAGTGCACACACCTGCTAGCAGAGGATGGGGCAGCTGTGCAGTGCATAGCATCTGCACCCATCCCCGTACACTTCTAGGCATTACCAGACGCTTAAATTCTGAAAAATTAGGCTAAAAAGGATTCTGAGGAATCACCTAGCCTATCTCCTTGCCCTAGGCAGGCTCAGAACTTTCAGAAAAAATGGGAATTTATGTGGAAAAAAAAAAAACCCAACTGTCCTCCAAGCAGTGTGTGACAGTACTGGCTCATGTTCAGAAGCACAGAAATAATTTCTGCTGGGGAGCAGGCTCTGTGAAACCTGATCAGATGTGAAACCTGATGACCTGTGGGAAATCTGTGAAGATTTTTTTATTTGAACAAGCTACAGATTAGTTCCCTGGTCCCTGTTTAAATCTGAGGATGAAAAGGAAAAATCTGAGACATCCCATAGTCTCCACACACAAACAGAAGTACCAACAATATAAATACTATCCAGGGACCTCCTGAATAAAACAGATCTAGATTTAGCTTGTTTTACATGTGAAATATCAGGCAGAATGGAAAAAAAAATAGTATGACTAGAAAGTATTCCAGTACACCACATTTGTAAAACCTGCCTTCTCTTAGAAGAAATTGTTGTCAAAGGGCACATGTTCTGGAAATTGTTTTGCTTATAGAGATTGCGATCCTGTCCATTTTATGGTCTGCCGGACTACTCCCACTGCCCTCACTGGTGGCGATGCCAGGGTCAGATCGACCTCAGTGTATTTGGAAAATGCTCCCCTGAACATTTGTGCGTGACCAAAGACGAGATCACTGAACCTCGAGTGACTGTAATGTCAGGGCAAAGGGTGTTTACACCTGCTCGGTGTTGCACTGGCAAACTCCAAGTGCAAAAAAAAAAGGCAGTCACAGTAAAAGAACAGCTGAAAGTCAGGCTCTCAGTGAACTTTAACTTTCGAATTTCATGCCTTTCAAAACTGGTGATATTCCACAGTTTGTACAAATGAGCCTGATCTCATCAATCACCTTCTACATGCTGTAGAAAGGCTGCAGGCAGATGAAGAAAGTAGAGGAGAAGCCAGGAAAAGTGACCTCAGGTTTGACCCAGCACTTAACAAACCTAGGCACAACTGATCTGTTCGAAGCACAAGTGAGTATCTTTAAGCGTTTTTATCTTCCCTGACAAGCCAGCGTCACTAATGCGCTGCCCAGAAGCAACACACAGCTGCTGTCCTCAGACTCGTCACTTTACTGATGTGGCAACCCAGCACTACCAGGCGATACAGAAGGCACTGGGATTTGATTTAGGGGAGAACACAATTAAGTAAGGACATATTGCTTGGCCCCCAGCAGCAGGTAAATGCTAGGTTTTTTTCCTAGCTGCAAGGTATTCTAAGAACAATAAAACTCACAGAGGATGCAGAGCTTGGCTTCTCCCTTTGCTGCACCTCCCAGCTGTGCTCGTGCTAGAGAACAACACGTCCTTCCTCACTCAGCACCGCAGCAGTGCGATGTGATGAGGAAAACTTCTCTTCTTGCTGTGCCTGAGAAACCCACATAATGCCATTGGCACAGGGGATCCAATTGTGAAAAAATCTCAAGTCCTTGACTCTGCAGAACAATGTTATTTTGCTGCACTTAACCTCTCCACAGTCCTGAAAGATTACGATAAAACCAAGGATACTGAGAATTATTTTTCAGGACTTATGTTTTTAAATATACTTTTTTTTTCCCCCCTCAACTAGGCATAACAATGACAAGACGTTTCTCGTCTGGATTAATGAAGAGGACCACACCAGGGTGATCTCCATGGAGAAGGGTGGCAACATGAAACGAGTGTTTGAAAGATTTTGCCGTGGTTTAAAAGAGGTAGCATCTCAATCAATTTACTCTTCCTGCTTGTTATGGTTGGGCTGTTGTCAGCATAGCTTACCGTGGTTCATCCTGAACTGACATCTCCACGGACAACAAAACGAAGTAGCACCAGTCCACACAGCAACCCACACTAATGCAGTTAAAGAAGAAAACATGGGCAAATTGCTAGCTGAGTTGTAGGGATAAATAAATAAAATGTCTTTGTACTTTCTGTATTAAAATCTCCAGCACAAGGTGGCTGAAGAAATATGCCCTTTTGCCACTTTGTGCCTGCAGGCTGTGGGAATTCATAAATCAAGCATTTTATTTGGATTGCTTGATCTGCTTAAATGAAGAGTTTATTTGGCCCAGCCTCTTGGTTCTCATTCCTTGGTGCTGGGAGCAGAGTGGATGCTGCTGAGCCTGTGCACAAGATTCAGGGCTTAGGACCCCTGGGCTCATTTCGGGGAGATATTAGGTTTTGTGATTAAAATACTAAAAACTGATAGCCAGAGTTCCTGGTCTAGCTATTCATAAAGACAAATAACCACGAGATGGTGTGTGGGTTAAAAGAGCTTTGTCTAGACAATCCAGATATGGTTACAAGTTGGCTCTAGCCCAGTACACTGCTGTGTACTGCCGTGGCACAGAAAAGGTTGCTTTAATAGAGAAAGGATTTCACTGTGTCCCACAGGCAATATAGCAAGGTGCAGTGGGACAGGTGACATGACCAAACAGTATTCGCCAATACTCTCGTCTACATCATTCCTGGTTGGATCGCCGTAACACATGACATCCTAGCAGTTAAACTACATCAGACTGATACTGGCTTGAAATTGTCATCAAAACTGTAAGAATTTCAAACTGCACGAAACAATTATCTCTCCCCATTGGGGTCCTTGGCATGCTCACTTCACCTCAACTGTGAAGGAACAGCATTTTTCTCCATCACACTGCTTTTCTTCCTGGGTATGGAAATGCATATTGGGACAGCCTTGGACCACTCACTTCATTCTTCTTACCGTGGCAAAACAGCTTTTCTGGCTTTCTAGAGACATCTGTGTCTCACGAACAGCCCAGCAAGTGTAGAGCTGATACAGCTGTGCACCACTGCTCCATCACCTCACAGCCCCCCAGCCGAAAAAAAGCAAGGCCAAGTAGGGACAGCAGGGAACTACAATCTCACGACTGTAGAAGCAGAGCAAGTTCAAAGCACTCATAGGGAAGTTTGAGTACGTAGTGGGTTTGGGAACAGAGAAAAACAAAAGCACCTAATGTATGCTTCTTTGGCACCTGGGTGGTTCACTGGAACCTGCACGACACAATGTACTGGGTGGTGGCCCAGGTGATATGGTTTGTGGATGCTGCTCCCAGCTTTGCCTCTGCTACTGTGATTAGCTCACGTTCAGCAGAGGTGGACTTACGGACCTGGCCATGGGAAGTGATCAGACAGCTTTGGTAACTGCAACCAGAGCAGGTGTCCAAGCCAGATCAGGTCTAGTTTTCCACCACCAATTCTGGTGTCCTCTCACAATATAGAAATTAAGTTAGGAGAGTCCTTTATCTTGTAACCTTCTGCACAATGGAAGTATTCACCTATAGTTGCAGAGGTCTTGTAAGCATGAGCTGGTTTATGCATCTGATTCTCCTCTGGAGGAGAAGTGAACTGAAATTGTATTTGGATTGCAGAAGTCCAAGAAGTGTAGATGAGTGAAGAGAGTTCCAGCCTATTCAAAGTTCAATAGACCCTTGTGATTTTTATGGGGATGTTTATTTCACTCTCCTTTCTAATGTGGTCAGAGAACCACTAATTAAAAATATACAAGCTATGGTGTCTCTTTATAATGGAAGTGTGGCTGTTAATATTAGGCATTTAGAAGTGTCCTTCCCTGAGAGCCATAGCATCACCTTGAGAATTACACAAGACTCAGCTTCATCTCCTTTTTTTTGTTTTGTAGTGTTTGAAACTTTTGGGCTTGTGTGTTGCAATGTTGCTCCAAAAATACTAAGGTTGGAAACACACGGTAAAAGCCGTAATTCTTATGTGAAAATATGGCTTCATGGCCTAAGGCTATGACAGGGAGTCTGGCGATTACATGACAAAGAGTTTGCAAGCTAGTGATCATGAGAAAATGGTGAAGAAATCCTTGTAATATGCAGTGGAGATCTTGGTGTCTTATGAATGCAAACATTTGCATCAGATCCAAACCAGGCTGTACTGGGGTGTAAAATTACAGAACTCTACTGGTGTTAGTGAACCTCACGATCAACACAGATACCTGGTGAAAAGAATCTCAGTTACAAGCACACATCTTAAAATAAGACATTTGTACGCTGCCCTCTTCTTTTTGCCTTTTTTGTTTTCCCATCATAGGTGGAAAGATTAATTAAAGAACGGGGCTGGGAGTTCATGTGGAATGAGCGTCTTGGGTATGTTCTGACCTGTCCTTCCAACCTGGGAACTGGTTTGCGCGCTGGAGTCCACGTCAGGCTGCCCAAGCTTAGCAAGGTATATAAGTCATTTAAAAGGCCAGTGACAAAAGGCAGCTCTTCTGATTTATGAAGGAACAAATGGAAAACGACAGTTTACAGCGACTGCACGTTAGCATGATGTGTAACAGGGTCCCAGGGATAATGCAGAACTAACCGAGCACACTTTTATCCTGCAAACTATTATATTTGTTATGGAAATTAACCTACTCAGCAGACAACCGCCAAGACAGGCTGTAATCCAAGGACTGAGAAAATTATCTGTCTCTGCCTGTCTTTCTGGAGATGCTATTAAGTTATGGATAACAGTACTGCAACCATTCAGCGCAATCCGCAGGGTAAAGGGCAATAAGCTCAAACCTATTTCTTCTGATAGGATCCCAGGTTTCCAAAAATCCTGGAGAACCTGCGTCTGCAAAAGCGTGGCACTGGTGGAGTGGACACGGCAGCCGTAGCAGATGTGTATGACATTTCCAACCTGGACCGTATGGGTCGCTCAGAGGTAAACTGTTCATTTTTTTTTCTTTGCTTTTTAGCTCAGATCTGTACTGAGGAGTCGGTTTCCCTCTGGTTGGGTTTGCTCCGCCAACCTCAGTGGAACTATTGCAGTTTTTACTCCAGACGAATCTGGTCCAATGGAAATGTTTACTCAAACAAAAATTATTAATGTGCATCAAGTGCTTGACAAATATTCCTGTTATGGCAATGAAAAAAACAACCCTGTGCAAGTTCCACAGCTGTGACTTGCTTCCACCACGGGCTGAGGATCTCTCTTGAGAGCATGCAGGTGCCAGCGAGGTTTGGTTTTGGTAACAGACATCCCTCAGGATGATGTTTCTCAGCATCACAGCACAAACTCTCAGACCTTCATGCTGGAGTGCACAGCTCCGAGACCAGTGCCCAGCAGTCTCTGCAGTGCTGGACACAAGACATGTTTATGAGTTGTACAGTGGGCACTGAGCCAGCTTCTACACATCGAGCAACATCTGCTGTGCCTGCTGCAAAACGTTGGGGAAAGAAGCAGGGAACGAGTCCTCATTCCTCATCCACCTGAGGAATCAGGCACTGAAAGCAAGACTGGTTTAAGGCATTGTGTTCCTTTCAGTATTCAGTCATGCACCTTTTGCACAGTCAGAAAGCAGGCTGAAGCCAGTCCTTTCACTCCAAAATAACTGAGGAGGAGGAGTTGCTGCCATCTTCACATGTGCTGTGTGGCAACAAGCAGAGGACATGGGAGAGCTGCTTCTAAATCAGGGCAAAGATTCAATAATCAGCCCTCCCTGTTGGGCTGTAGGCTACAGCAAGATGGGTTCATCTCAGACATTTTTTCTGAAATTCTCTCAGTCTGAACGCGTATTTGTTGTGTCAGAGAGTTGAAACGACCCTACAGCCTGATGGTAGTGCCGCTCTGCTGGGAAACTCCGATCCCAAACCTCATTCCAGTTTCACATGTAAGTGTTTTATAAAGCAGAACAGCTCCTAAGAGCAAACCTGCTGGAGGATGGGGAAGAAACAGCCCTCGTCAGAGCAGCACCCTCCTCCCATGAGCTCTGCCAGAGCCAAACCCTCACTCCAGGCCACAGGCTGTAAGTCCTGTGGCACTACTACAGCCTCCTTTCCTCACCAAGAGCAAGGCTGTGTTCACCCTTGGCCACATCAAGAGCAACAGAGATAAAAATTTACCTTGCAAGACCCTGTAAGTTCAATGATTTGAGTACTCTGCTGGTAGATCAGAAACAGAGGTTCAAACTTCCTGCCAAACATGTTTTCCACCCACAAGGTGTGTGCTGCAACCTCTCAGCCATGGTCAGCTGGGTGGCCCTGGTGGAATCAGTGTCTCCCGAGGACCCTTTTTCTCCATTAGCAGTGCAATACACGATTTGGGCTCAGATGCCAACCTGCTTGTACATGTCAGGATTTGAAGGGCTGCCTGCTTCCCCAGCAGCAAAATTTTAATTACCCTGGGGGCTTTGCTGCAAGTTAAAGTCAATGGCAAGGATAAGCATGCTGTCAAGGTGTGTTCATCCAGAACAGTGCAGCACCAAGAGGCTCTGCCAGCTTAGATATGGATGCAGTTTGGTCCCGGTGTTGCAGCCCAACACCTGACTTCAGCCTGATTCTTGGTAGGTTTTCATAACACAAATACAACCCTGGGAAAACGCAACTGGATTACAACTAGGTTCAAACTACTGACGGATGAGCTAAGCCTACAAATTTTTGCTTATATGAACACTTCCACTGAAGTCAGTGATTCCTCATACAGCAAGGATTCAAAAGTTTAAGCCAAGAGATAAGATACAAGATACAATCCCTACCTTTAAGATTTTGAAATCTAAATAAGACAAGACAAACTCAAGGGGATAGAAATGTTTTATTATAAGACCTATTTTTTTCAGTATATAATAAATTCCATTATGTGGTAGATGTGTTTGCACAACTGAATTATGTTCCCAATGGTGCAAGATAAAATTACTTGTATTTTTCTTTGTTTCTGTTACTGGGCAATGCAAACTTAATATGAAATTCCGTTTCTCCTGGAGGCTGCAAATTCAGACCTCTGATTTCCCAACACAGCTGGTCTGTATAAGACAATAATATAAAGTGCTAAGCCACTGAAATGCTTTATAGTAAAAACAAATCCATTCAAAATCAGCAAGTGTCACAATAAAGAGACAATGGGATTTAGTCTTCGCATTCGGTTTTAACAAACCAGTCATTAACTGTTGCTAATGAACCGTTTCCTGAAGATTAAGAAAAATCAGTGCTGTAGCTTGCTGGCTAGCAACACCACAGGGCCTGTGGTCCTCGCATGTCACCACATGTGGAGAAAGCCTGCTGGGAACAAGGCACCTTGTATTGTTCAGCAATTTTGGAAAAGGTTACAAAGACGCCACTAACCCCTGCCACATAAAACTGCAAATCTTGGAGCTGCTCTGGGCCTGGAGCTAATCCCACCCCTGCCAATGTAAACCAAGAGCTGAAAACAAAGGAATGATGGATGATATAGAGCTAGCATGAGCTTAGGATGGGAGTCTCTGCTTCAGAGATGTGGGTCCTGGGCTCGGCAAAACCACCTCAGCAAAGCCAGCATGCCTGGCAGCGTGAATAGGACATGCCTCCCCACAGGGGGCAAATAATCGCAGCAGGTTTATGGTCACCTGCAGGGGAACATACAGTCCTGAGCCATCCCTGTGAAGAAGTACAAGACTGGTTTGACGAGCTTTCTCAGGCAGTCTAAATGGCTGTGGCCGAACAGGAAGTCCTGCCACCCTTCCAGTCCCAGCCCTGTGAAGGACTCCCACCCCATGCCTCCAGCAGCATTCCGAGCTGGTGTGAATTTGGGGCAATGAACCCCTGCCTTCCTCTCCTTGCACCACCATCCCAGCTGGTTTCCATCTGGCTCTGTGCTCGTATAAATGCTTCTCCAAGTGCAGGGGTGGCACAGGCTTGGGAGCTGGAAAGACAGTAAGGACAATAACTGCTTGAGTGAGAACTGCCCAGTGATGCTGAGTACTCACAGTACTGCTGTTTTTTTTCTTCATCCTCCTATATGAGGGTGGGGAACCCTACAGACAGGCACCCCCAGATGTGCCAGGCATTACTTCTCATCAAACATCTGGGGAGGATCTTGCACCCTCACGCTGGCCACATTTGGAGTCGATCTCCCAAGTCATGCTTAAACATTTTATTTAAGCACTTCCTTTTGTTTTGTTTCTTCCTATAGGAATATGAGAAGGAGTAGAACTTGCTGTAAATAACTCTAGAGGCCTATTTGAAAATTTATGTTGTTGGTGGATCAAACTCGGGGTAAACACAAGAAGGAAATTACTATGGGTTTCCACCGGACCAGCATGACCATTTAGACTGCCTGAGAAAGCTCGTCAAACCAGTCTTGTACTTCTTCACAGGGATGGCTCAGGACTGTATGTTCCCCTGCAGGTGACCATAAACCTGCTGCGATTATTTGCCCCCTGTGGGGAGGCATGTCCTATTCACGCTGCCAGGCATGCTGTGCCACAGGGTGTGTGACCTCTATGCTGTGACCCTCCTTACTTACAGCTTTACCTGCTGTCATTTCAGTACAAGCCCACTTTCCCTTCATCTAGCGCTAGCTAAAGCTATTACCACTATTTTCTTTTTCTTGTTGTAGGTAGAGCTAGTCCAGATTGTCATTGATGGAGTCAATTTCCTTGTTGACTGTGAGAAGAAACTGGAAAGAGGCCAAGACATCAAAGTGCCACCACCATTGCCTCAGTTTGGGAAGAAGTGATCACGCCACTGATGGTGGCAACTAATGGGGATAAAGGCTGCCATTCTGACAGAAAGGCACCTCTGTATAAATAACTTGTGTAATAAAACACTGCCTGATACCTAATGTCTTCTTAGATGCCTGGCTGCAATGGTAGAAGCTAGTCCTCACACAGCTTTACTAGGATGCACCCAATACAACCACCTCGGTACGCTCTTTTGTAGGGAATGCTTCCCCATCCTTCTTATTGGTGATAAGAATAGCACTACCTCAGTAACACAAAAAGCACAAAACTCTAATTCTAGCCTGCATGTGCACTTATGGCCATACTTAGGAAGTCTCCTACCAGCACCTGATTTTCATCCATAGAAGCATTTCTCTCCAGCGACTGTTCCAGCAGCCAATATCTGCCAGTCTGCGGGGCAGGTGCTGTGAAGAGCTCGTTGCTTCTTCAGCGACCGCTGCACACCATGGTGAATTCAGCAGTTAATTGGAGCTGGCAGCTGCACGTGCATTCAGTCTCTGTAGTCTATCACTTGACCTGTTGTCAAGAGCCCAGTGCTATTTCTGCATGGGAGCTGTCTCTTCTCCCCGGGACTGGTCTGCACACAAAATTCTTTACCATGTTATCCCAAACCCTCAGACTTTTTAACTCCTGGAGAACTCACCAGGTACTTAGCTGGTTTCCTTGGGCATCATTTCTGCCCTATGGCCTTGGGCTGCAGCAAGCTGACCCCAAAATCAGCAGGCAAATCGGTTTGCTGATACTCTGCATCCAACACACACCTGCAGAGCACGGCCTGTCCCAGTCTTCTCCTGCAGCTTTCAGTTTCCAGGGAATGGGGACCAGGCTCCAGCTATCTTATCAAAATGCCTTAGGACACACTACCACCCTAAGGCCTTCACTGTGCTCACCACTATTTTATGTGGTGAGCAGCTTGGTGGAAAGAAAAGATAGATGCTAACAGTCCCACTGCTGTATTTTTGCATATTGAAACATATTCAGTGTTTCACAGTAACTACATTCAAAACACTAGTTCTCAGAAAAAAAAAAAAGCCAAAACATGTTCTGATGAATGCACTGCCTCTGATGCTGTTGAGTGGGGCATAGTTTCAGCAGAAAATGTTTCAGGTTTGCGTGGGCAGGGAAAGGACACTGCAGAGGTGCCCATTGCTACCGTATGTCTGGGTATGCCAAGGACATGCAGCCCAACAGTGTCCACACCGGCACTCTGGAACCCATCGCAGCACCTTGAGCAATGCTAGTTTAGTTTACAAAACTCATGCAGCGTAAGCTCTGAGAAAACATTGAGAAAACATATGTCACTTTAATTCTCATGTGGTAGGAACTCCTCTAAAAAAACTATCATTCATCAGAAACCTCTCAGGTGATGCCTACTGTACACCACCAGTGTGTAAAGTCCCTCAAGAAGGTTTTTCAGTGAATCATATCTGAAGAGCTGTGACTGGCTAGGTAGACCATAATCAGTTACAGAACTTAAAAATCACAATTGGAAGTTAATTAATATAAAGCTACTGGAGAGTGTCCAGAAGAGGGCTACAAAGTTGCTGAAGGGTTTAGAGAGGAAGCTGTAAGAGGAGCAACTGAAGTCACTTGGTATATTCAGCCTGGAGAAGACTGAGAGGAGACCTCACAGTGGCTCCAGCTTCCTCACAAGGGGAGGAGGAGGAGGAGCAGGCGCCCAACTCTTTTCTTTAGTGACCAATGACAGAACCCAAGGGAATGTCAGGAAGATGTGCCAGGGGAGGTTCAGGTTGGACATTCGGAAAAGGTTCCTCACCCAGAGGGTGCTGGACACTGGAACAGGCTCCCTAGGGAGGAGTCACAGCCCCAAGCCTGACAGTGTTTAACGAAACAATTGGACAAAGCCCTCAGACACATGGTGTGAACTGTGGGGTTGTCATATGCAGGGACAGGAGTTGGACTCGGTGATCTGTGTGGGTCTCTTCCAACTAAGGACATTCTATTATTCTAATTGAGAGCTAGATGGTGAATTAGCAGCTCTGGAAAATCAGCATCTGGATGCACACTCTTGTTTCTTGCTCAGAAGGAGAACTGTTGCATATAAAGCAGGTTGGAGCTTCCACGCAATTGCTGTTTCTTCATCATCTATGCTGGGTAGGTTCCCTAACATTTTGCTACCAGCTTTCTAAATGGTGGTTAATAGCACTAATTCTGGGTGAGGGAAAGAGACTTCTGGTGATTTCACACCAAAGGCAAACAAGTAAAACTGGAAAGACTTCACTATTAGCTCTCCAAAACACTCAGATCAATACAAAATTCGACTGTGCACCAAATGTGCTCAGATTATAGCCTCAACTTGCTTTTCTCCTGCTGACTTGCAAACTGCTGATAGGCAGCAGTATGAAGTCCAGCTGGCAGCAATCTACTAGTAGATCCCCCGAGGGGTTGATACTGGAGCTGATGACACCGTTTTAATACCTTTAAAAACTATAAGAAGGAGCAGGGCTGCTCTTCAGAGGGCACTGGACTGTAGAAATGGGCTGACAGAAATCCCATTAAGTTCAACAGAGGCAAAGTCTGGAACGGAACAACTCCATGCAACAGCACAAGCTGGGGACAACTGCGTGGAAAGCAGCTTTGCAAGGGCTTAGGTTCCTGGTGGACAGCAACTCGAACACGGGTCAACAGTATGCCCATACTGAGCTGTGTTACACCTGAGTGTAGCCAATAGCTTGGGGGAAACGATTATTCCCTTCAGTTTGGTCCTTGTGTGACTTCATTTGGAGTATTGTGTCTAATTTGGAGCTCACCAGAATAGGAAAGACTGTGACAAACTGCAGCAAGTCCTGGACAGGGCCACTAAGATGGTCACAGGGGCTGGAGCACACAATGTATAATGTGAAGCTGAGGGAACCGGGTTTGTTCAGTCTGGAGAAAGAAGGCTGGTGAGAGATCTTACTGATGTCCGCAACTGCTGTCTAGATCAGAAGATGCAGAGAAGACAAGCTTGGGTGATAGGACAGTGATAGGACAACAGGCAACAGATAGAAGCTGGGACCCCAGAAAAGCCAAACATTGGAAAAGATGTGACATACTCAAAACTCAAGGAATGAGGTCACGATCAACATAAGTTGACCCTGTTTTGTGGGTGCGCTGGTGGGGTGTGTTGGACCTCATCACCTTCAGACCTCCAGCCTACATAACGCTGTGATCCCATGACTGAATCAAAATTACTGCAAAATGCCTGCACATGAGTAAATAAGGCAGAGAAATGCCCTGGCTGTCCTGTTCTCTGACCTGACAAGGAATTGTAAGCCTGCATAGAATATGGATATCCTGATACGATTTACTCTCTGCTATGATTAAACTGTGGCTTTCTCTGTATTGTTGGCTTCCAAGTGTATGTCCTTCACAATCAAAATACTCTTCCTTATATGGATTATTTCCTAAAGGCTTGTTATTTGCTATCTACATTTTCCACTGCTGTGATCCTTCTCACTCTCCATGACCTTTATACTGTCAGCAAGAGTAACCCAGCTGATTAATATGAATGAGCTTGAGGGGAGACCTTATCACTCTCTACAACTANTTAAAAGATGTATAGATGAGGTTCTTAGGGACATGGTTTAGACATGTCCCTGGCAGTGCTAGGTTAACAGTTGGACTTGCTGATCTTAAAGGTCTTTTCCAACCAAAAGGATTCTATGTTTCTATTTATTTCATTCTTCATTTCACATGACTATTTAATATGTTAAGCAAAACTCGGACAGTCACATTTCTATTAATGTTATGCTGGATATCTTAACTCAACCCTACTCCATCATTATGGCCCTCTGACCAGTTCGCTGTCTGCTTGGACCATGTTTATCTCCAAGTGAAGTACATCCTGGGGCTGGAGGGTGTGGGGAGGTGGAGGGTTCTATTCCTCTTCAAGGACAGCTTACTGATTTCAACACTGCAGCTGTACTTTTTCAGAGGATATGTTCCAGTGAACGGCTGCAGCAGGAAATATACAACCTGAAAAGTTATCAAACAAAGAAAAGAGAATCATACAGATTATGATTCAATAAGAAGATATTAAATGTTGAAAAGACAGGTTGGTGCACTAACCCTTGACATACAATGTTAGTTTTCACATTCTCATATTTAGGTTTCACATGCAATCAATTTTGCACTGCCGAGATCCTTTTCTGCCAATAAAGCTCTTTCCTGATAGATTCAGACAGTGATTCTCTACAAATCTTTGGAATTTATTCGATTAAATACTTGAAGAAGAGCTAAATGCCATGCCTCAAGTACTTTCATAATCTTCTTGATGAACAGATCAGCAACTAAGGATCAGCAGAACTAAACTCTCAGGCCATGCTCCATCAAAGCACACACATGTTCCACCAAGCAGTTCATGCAGGGTGAAAACTGGAGAGAAATTTGCCATTAGAGCAAAAGGTAATAATGGGCACTGAACTCCAGCTCTAGCAGGTAACAGACAATGACTTTGCAAGAGGTGCATCTGTACAACAGTGAACACATTCTTCTGTGTTGAAACTGCCACACAAATATTGCTCTAACAATAAATACCTTGTCTAAATGGCTGGAGTTACGTGAATAAACTGTGTTAATTTGCATTTGCACCGCAGGAGGAGCAAAGGCCCTGAGAAGACTACAGATCCTTTGACGTGCACTACCAAAACGTTAGCGTTAACGACAGACCTTTTTCAAGGCATGTATAGGTTGAAAGAAAAAACAGTAGATGAGAGGAGCACAGGCTGAAAGCACATAAGAGCCAAGGAAAACAGAATTCAGGGAACTCTCAGCCAGTCAGGACCATAATTACATATACTGGGAGATTCAAGCATGAACACATAAGGCAAATTATTTGTGCCAAGCCTGAACTGGGTTTGGAGCTGTGACCAACTTAATACACACAAAGACTGAGCCCGAGAAAAGCCAAGTCTTGCAACAAGCCCATGGCCTGGTGAAGACACATTGTCAATAAACTGGAAAGTCAAGGGGTAGCTCAAATGTAAAAGTCAAGCCAGATGCAGGGTCGGAGGCTGGACCAGGGTGAGGGAGGCAGGAAACCCAAGCCCAGGACATAGCGTGGCAGGCCTAGGGCTGCCTCAGGAGGTAGCAAGGGATGCTGCAGGACAGCAGCTCCAAAGAAAGGGAAACACATGTTTCACGAAGAGGGCTGTAACTTTCCTGTACTTGGTATCTGGGCTCCTACGAGATATGCAACAGACATTTTCTGAATATTAGCAGGCAGGTCTCCTGTGACTGAGGTACTGAATAACACATACTGTCTGGAGCACTTCAGTTTTCTAGTAAGTTGTAAGGTCATCACTAATACGAGCTGTTAGTACAGAAAAAGAGCAAGACAGTGGACAATTTACTGTAACACGTTTTACCAAGAAATATAACACAATATGCGCTACAGCAGAATCAGAGTGGTTGAAGACTGACTTACTGTGGTATCTTCGAATTTGGGCTTTATTCCATGCACTGGTGTTCACTCAACTCATGGAAAGAGCAAACAAAATTCATGCCTCGCTAGGGAGGCTCCCTGTAATGACAACTTCGGTAGGTGGGGTTACATGTGCTGATTTATTTTCTGAAGCCTGATTTAACAGCTTAAGACTCAAGCCTGTAGCTATGACAGTTGTAAAAGATTTTGCTCATGACACCTTACACCTACAGCTATTTGGTTTCCTAGCAAAAACTGACTAGACAGACTTTGAAAGTTCATGAAACTGCCACTCTTACAAGACTAATGCACACCTGAACATACTTGATGTAATTTTTCTCTGGAAATATCAAAAAAGGCAGCAGACAACATGGGCAATGAATTACAGCTAGTATCTACATGCAGAATTACGTTACTAATCAGATTTGTCACAATCTAATTCAAGACCTGCCAAAATAATTAATGTTCATCTTCTACTGTAATGCCTTTTACAGTTTACTTTCAGCTTAAGGCTTAATTAAAAGATTAAAGACTTTAAACTGCCATTTATTTTGCCTGCACAGATGCCTGAAGACACAGTACACACAGAAGTGCACTATGTATTGTAGAGAAGTCCTACCAAGTCTAGTCTTCCAAGAGGGTACAAACATATAGTCATCTACTGCACAGCGTATTGTTGCTGATTGACACCACATTTTTAATTCACTCAGCATAAATTATTATAGAAGAAGACTAGGCTCATAATGAGAAAATACCAGCTATATTACAATACGAGGTTATCGGTAAAGAAGGGTCTTTAACATATTTAGTTCATCTACCTACTTCCTGGGAACTCACACGGACCCACAAGCTTCCAAGAAAAAACTAATTAATGATGTCAGCTAATTTTAGTTTATTTTGTGCCCATGCATATTTTTGTTTGAAATGCAAACGTTGTCCATAAGTCTTCTATCTCTGTTTTTATCAACGTACTCATCTCAGCTCTCGTTCTGGTTCTGTAGCTCTGCTTCCTGAAGTAGCTACATTGACAGTCATCTGGCAACAGGGGCATGAGAAGAGTTACGAGGAATGTTTATGAACCTCATGGACACCAATGATAACCATGTTAAAAATACTTAATAGCCATTTCTTATGCCTAAAAAGGCCTATATGTTGATGACACTGCCTAGCTAGCTAAATCTGTATCACCAAATATGGAGATACTTACATACATGTATTTTGAGGTGGACTTCCCTCCTCCAACCCAGAACACCTTCTCAAACTCAAACCATCCAAGAATGCAAAGATAAATTATTAATTCCAAAAGTTAGTGGCAAATCTTAAAAACATGTCTAGGTGCCTACCTCCAACAGAAGTCACACAGGAGATACCTAAACAAGAGCTTGTTATCCAAATGACTTTGCACTTACAAACTATTGATCATTTGGGCTGGCACTTGGCAAATAAAGACTGGAGACTACTGGCACTTTGACTTTCTTCTGTAGATATGTGGAATTCGTATTTTTCTTGAGGGACAGGATTACAAGATATGAGTAAGACCGAAAAGAGTAGAAGCAGCGTAAGGCACCCTCCCTTGCTGCTCAGCATGCTTGTCTCCCTACGTTTGCTTCCGCTTGCAGCTGTAGACCATTGTTTTTCCTTTATTCTGTGAAACATAGCAGGTTTGTTCAAAATACAGCCAATATTGTAGCAGAAAGAGGGCATTACATCCAGTGTATGCCAGTGAACTGCAGAGGATAATCCATTCTTCAGTTATTCATTCTTTTACATCATCAGTCCTAGAAATTAAAACGTACTCTGTGATATTAAGATAGTAGCTGAAGTGTAGTGCTGTTCAATTCAGTTTAAAATCATATAGTTCCTCCCTGTGCATTTGTGAAAACGCAAAAACTATGTTCTCCTATGATAAACAATGTCTCCTTAACATGCACCCATCAAAAATAACAAAAGTGAAAATTCTTGTGGTGGCATGACAATATGTATCTAATAATCCTTTTTCACTTCAGCAACGCTTTCAAGATTTTCATTTTGATAGAGAAGTAGTAAAACACAGTGTTTCTTTGCAGTGTAAAGTAACTAAATAAAATAGCTGACCACAGGGTAACCTTTAAAGGTTTCAATTCATCCAGGCACTTAAGTACTTGCCTAAATATAAACCTTTAAATATGTGAGTTGATCCAGCAACATAAGTTAGTTGATTGAGCAACACATTTAAGCACTTGTTAAACATCCTGAGAGAATCAGAGCCACAAGCAACACAACCTGATGGTAATAACATAGGGTGACGGTCATTTGAGTAGGCTTACTGAAGCCTACTGAAGGTGATGCAGCCTTGGCTGCAGCAATTAAAATCCATAAATATTCAATGTAATCATTTAACACAGACAAGAAAGCCAAAAGAAAATAAAAAAAAAAAGGTGAGTAATCTGTTCAGTTTATGGTGAATAAACCAAAGTGAACCCCTGTACAGGTGCCCTCAGAATACTGCAGATATAAAAGAATTTAAGCAGAGACAGGCCTTACTTCTTCCTTTCTCTCCCAAGGCTTACATCAAAACAACCAGAAAAATGCCACCCTGACAAGTAGTATTAACTGCCCAAAAAACACAGGCAAAAAAGAGTGAACAAAGATACCAACAGCCTTATGTCTGGCACATGTCCAGTAGATAAAACTTCCCTTTTTGAGGTTTGAGGATTATGAACATTATCAGCCAGAACAAAACCAAAGTCAATTGTGAAACTTCATAAAGAACCTGACACTGACACATCCAGTTTCATGGCTGTGCTTCTGTGAAATACCAGACGACAGGGGACATCTTGATATTCCTTTTCCAATTTACTAGTCTTTCTTTGGGCCCCCAAAATGCAAGTGCGTTATCTCCATCTTGTAAAGGAGCTGCAGTTGCAAATCTCAGGGTTTGCAGACAGAATCTTTTTCCCTTGACATCCCTTTGTGAGTTCTTACATCCTTCTCACCCTTTTGAATTTTCCACTCCCCTGAACCTACATCACAGGTTCTGTCTGGCATTTACCACTGCCATTTTTTGTGTCAGCCTTCCCATTTTGCCATCTTTCCAGGAAGTGCTTCTTCCTGAGCTACTGCCGTGATCAAAGAGGACAACTCCCACAGACATGGACTGAGGAACACCGAGTCAGAGCTTGAATTATGCTACTTGCTACAACAATGGGTGAACCAAAAAAAAAAAAAAAAAAGGCAGAGAAAGCATCTTTGAAGGAGAGAGAAGGATTCACACATGCTTCTCTTTCTCTGGTTACTAACATCAAATGATTAAAACCAGAATATTCCAGAAGATGTCATCCCACATTACCAAAGATTCTACAGGATCCACTGGTCCAGATTTTCAATTCTGCTGTCTCAAATCTCCGAAGCACTTTCTACTTGTGATGGATTTATGAAGAAAGCCTCCTAAGGGAGGCACTAGACTGTGGTGCTACGAAACTGTACTGTGGACAGGCAATGTGGTGTCTTTTAGTAAAATGTGAAAAAAAGAGCACCAAAATTTTACAATGATTTGCATGACCGCTGTCTTGCTCATTTCTCACCTGCTGCCTGAGTACAGCAGAGCTCCCAGCTGACTAATGACAAATCGGAACAAACCTAAACCAGTGCAAATTTAAACAGATGTGGTCACTATCAAAGAAGTGGTATTTGTGCGGAAAACAGTGTCTTACTGATTTAGTAGAAAGGTATTAAACAGCCTCTTCCACAGCCTGCAAAGCTGGCCAGGGATCCTAAGGGCCAGCCGTCCTGCTTAGAAACACACACGTAAAATATCAGACTGTGGAAAAGAAAGAAAACACATTCAATACTTCAGCAGAACAGGAAGCAAAGAAAGTCCCTTCTCACTGGTCTTGCTTACGCTGTTCTTCAGCTTTTCCCTACACCCATTTCCACGTGCACATGGGAACCAACAACCCGTTGCAGCCAAATAAAAACCTGCACTGAAGCAAAAACAGCAAGGAGCCTACATGCACCAGGAGGCATGTCACTGTCTCCACTTAGCGAAAACATGTTGACAGACAGATGGACATACGTGATGGACAGAACTAAATGTATGTGTGCACATATTTTCTTCTTGTTTGACAAGTAAATCTATTTCTACCCACTGTAACACATAAAATTAATCAGAGCATGTGCACTACATACAGATTAGCAGACACTTCACACCAGCTCTTTAAAAAAACCCCTTACAAGTACATAAAAACCTTCCAACACATCAATGGATGGTTATTCACAGAACAGTCTTATCAATACATAGTCTACATACATCTGAAATATGTGTGATGGCTGATGCCCATGGGATCTTTGATTGCCTTGATCTTCCCTCCCTTGGGCCAGTGTCACCTGTTTCTGGTAGCCCTTTATGGATCAGCTTTGACCATGATTTCTTAGCTACATGCTCACTGGCAGGATGCTATGGAACAAGTGGGACCTCATGCTGTGGTTGAGCTGTAACTACATCAGCAAATTAGTTAATTTTAAAATGAAATCCTGAATCTTTCTGGGTTTATTTCCTAGCTTATTAACAGTAGCTCTTAAATGGCATTCATAAACTGTTTTCACCTGAATAAATGCACTCTATAGTTATTCTTAAATCTGTGCTTGTTCTTACTAGCAGTGATGCAGTTTAACAGCGAGAGCAACGTACGCTTTGTGAACACCTCCCTCTAGTGGATGCAAAGCCCCCGAAAATCAGCAAAATACAGCAAGGCAATTTCTCTATAGAGACAAAAATATTAAGAGTAACTAATAAAGACATAATGGTGCCCAGCTGTCCTTGTAATATCAGCTCGAGATCACCAGGAAGGGTAATGGAGATCTGGCAAAACTATTTAAAACACAACAAACAGAAGACTGACTGGAGAAAAACATTCTTATCGGATTTATATTTATAGCTAAACAGAGCCCTCTAATATAGTCCCGGAGATTTACCATAAAGGAGCAGTTTGGAGAGAGTGAAATGTGTCACGAAGCATTTCAAAAGCTATCCTCCTTCAGAAAACCTCCTGTAAATTTTTCAGGTGAATGTTAGAATCAGCTCCACTGCTGCAAGGCGGAGGTAGGGACCATTTTGACTCCCCAGCATCACTCGTGGTGAAAGATAAACTCCACCTAAACAAGGCTAGGCTGACTTAACAACACAAGCATTTAAGCCTGTGTAACTGCACAAGCACAACTCCCCAGCTGCAAAGAGTGTGGCATAGAATGATGAAGCGTGCCGACATCAAAACTGTGGGTATGCATAGAATCATAGATCTATTTCAGCTGGAAGAGACCCTCAAGACCATTGAGTCCAACCATAACCTAACTCTAGCACTAAACAATGTCTTAAGAACCTCATCTATGCATCTTTTAAATGCCTCCAGGGATGGTGACTCCACCACTGCCCTGGGCGGCCTGTTCCAATGCCTGACAACCTTTTCCTGGAAGAAATTTTTCCTAATATCCAATCTAAACCTCCCCTGGTGCAACTTGAGGCCATTTTCTGTCTATGACTTGCTACTTAGGAGAAGAAACCACACCCTCCATGCTACGACCTCCTTTCAGGTAGTTGCAGACAGCGATCAGGTCTCTCCTCAGTCTCCTTTTCTCCAGGCTGAACAGACCCAGTTCCCTCAGCTGCTCCTCATCAGACTTGTGCTCCAGGCCCCTCACCAGCTTCATCAGCCCTCTCTGAACTCTCTCCAGAACCTCAAAGTCTTCCCTGTAGTGAGGGGGCCAAAACTGAACACAGGATTCAAGGTGGGGCCTCACCAGCGCTGAGTACAGTGGCACAATCACTTCCCTAGTCTTGCTGGCCACATTATTCCTGATACAAGCCAGGATACCATTGGCCTTTTTGGTCACCTGGGCACACTGCTTACAGGGGTGTGCAGCCACAACCACAGGAGAGTTGCCAAAGGCCACAGCCCCAAGGGTGGGACTGTCCCATACACCCTTGGCAAGCAGCCAAGCAGGCCACCAGTGGCAGAGCCCCAGCCTCTGCCATGTCCGCTTCCTCAGTAGCTCTGCAGCACTCCCAAAACGCTGCCTGCGCTGTGACTTAGGCACGGCTTGCAGCTGCCCTACAGACTGCGATACATGAAGCCAGCTGGCACCAGCTGCAGTGCCCAGTGACCCACTCCACACTGAGATGCAGGACAGGCTGTGGCCGCAGGGCTGTGCAAGGAGAAAGACCACTGGAACAGGTTGCCCAGGGAGCTTGTGGAGCCTCCTTCTCTGGAGATATTCAAACTCGCCTGGACACCTTCCTGTGTAACCTCATCTGGGTGTTCCTGCTCCAGCAGGGGGATTGGACTGGATGATCTTTCAAGGCCACTTCCAATCCCTGACATTTTGTGAATTTGTGAAAGGCACTTGCACAAGGACAGTAACTCCTGCCACCCCTCATGAACCTCCCAGCTCCTCCAGCTGCTCCCCTGGAAGCACAGGTGCCTGCAAAGGGCTATGTCCCACGATCCTTTTATCCCTGCAATGAAGTTAGAGGGTGGAACACCTGCTTCAATGAGACCATACAGAAAACAGCTGTCCACGTTACTCTGTGGCTATTCAAGGAAGAATGTTTTTTTCACAACCGTAAATCTGAAATATGATAAAGACTGAGACACTATATATATATATATATGTAGTATATGTATATATATGTATACATATGTATATATGTATATATATATATATGAAATATATAAAGACTGAGACACTATAAGCCCTTAAATGTAAAACTAAGCCTCTGCACTATTTGAGGAAATGTACTAATGCAAACCAGTTTGTGTGGGTAACGTTGAGGGGAGGCAGGTAGTGGTGAGAGACAAGAAACCATACCTTAAATTGAAATAAATAAATACCAGGAGGGGGTCACTAAAATTGGGAGTAGTAGGAGAGGCAAACTGAGGCAGGGCATCCAGGAAGCATCAGACAGGCAGCAAACCCTGGAGTACCCAACACATGGGGAGCAGCGGAGGGAATTCGTGGCCTGCACTATGTGAATATATGCAGGGGCCTGAGCCTTGTTCAGGGTGCCCACCCTAGGTAGAACACCAGGTCTTGCAAAGTCATTAATAAAACATGCTTTGCTGAGAGACACTGCCTGAGCCTGTTATACTGGGAAGATAATAGTTTCTTACACTGTAAACCAGCAGGTGAGACCACCACGGCACACCGCACTTCGGCGGCACCGGATCTCCACACACGCGCTTGGACGAGGCCGAGAGTCGCTCCCGGGCCGGACCGGCCCCATCGCGAGGCGCTTAAGGCCTCTGCCACACGTTGGCGGTCGGAGCGGCCTCACCTGGCGGCAGCGGCGGCACCTCCACCTCACTACCGAGAAGCGCTGAGCCGCCACCGCCGCAGCCCCGGGCCCGGCCCCGCCTCAAGATGGCGGCCGGACGCGCAGGCCGAGCGACACGCGGCGGCGGCAGGAAGTGGCGCCCGGCTCGCCCCGCCCCTCCGGCGGCCACTGGGACTCTGCTTCACTTCCGGCGCACGGCGGCGGCCGCTCTGTGAGCCGGTCTCGACTGCTGCGGCGGACTCGGGTGAGCGGCGTCTTTGCGGCTGGTACTAGCGCCGCCGCCCCGTGAGGCGGGCGAGGGCGCGCGGCCCTGAGGTGAGGAGAGGAGAGGAGGCGAGAGGAGGCGAGGCGAGGCGAGGCGCCTCAAACCCCCTTGGTGTCCGGGCCGGAGGAGCCGCCTCGCCGGGGGAGTGGAGCCTGTGCTGCACTCCCGGGCTCCCGCGTTCAGCTCCGTGCTTCCTTTCAGGGGCCGGCGCCGCCATGACCAGATGGGCCCGTCGCTGCGGCGCTGCCGCCGGGAAGGCGCTGGCGGCCACCCCCTGGGAGCAGATGGCGGGGCAGGAGGGCGGCCCGGGCCCTCGGCCGGGGAAGAAGGAGCAGGAGAAGAGGAAGAAGAAGAAGAAGAAGGAGTACCTGAACGAGGACGTGAACGGGTTCGCGGCGTTCCTGCGGCAGAGCTGCCCGCGGGGGGAGGCGGCCGAGGCGCTGAGGAAGGACCGGCGGCGGGAGGGGAGGAGGCTGAGGAGGCAAGAAATGAAGAAAAATGCCATGGTGAGTTTTGCCTTGGGTCGTGGGTCTTTGGCTGTGGGTGGCAGCGTGTTGAAAGCTTGGGGAAAAACTCCGTGTGGGGATCACACGTCCTTTAGTCTGCTGGCACTGCCTGGAGTTGGGTGAGGAGCCTGAGGGCCTGACCTGCTCTGAACTGTGTGTGCTGAGCGACGTTTCGAGTTAACGTGAACAAACAGTGAATTTGGGCACCTTTTTTACGAGGATAGGCTGAGAGAGCTGGGTCTGTTCAGCCTGGAGAAGAGAAGCTGAGAGGTCTCATCAATGCCTATAAGTATCTTAAGGGTGGGTGTCAAGAGGATGGGACCAGACTCCTTTCTGTGGTGCTTAACAATAAGATAAGGGGCAACAGGCACAGACTAAAGCACAGGAGGTTCAATCTGAATACGAGGAAAACTTATTTACTTTGAGAGTGACAGAGCCCTGGAACAGCCTGTCCAGAGAGTTTGTGGAATCTCCTTCTCTGGAGACATTCAAACCTGCCTTTGTGATCTGCTCTAGTGAACCTGCTTTAGCAGGTGAGTTGGGCTAGATGATCTCCAGAGGTCCCTTCTAACCTCAGCCATTCTGTGATTCTGTAATTTCAGCTCAGCTCTTAAACTTGAGCGCAGCTCTGCTGTTTCAACATTGTTATTGCTACCCTTTGATGAATTTGCAGCCTCTCTTGTCTCCTGGGTGAAACTTATTCAGTGCGTCTCTGTATGTGATTCATCAGTACAATGTTTCTGCTGGTTTGTGGTCTCCTTCTGCAACATCTTCTTGAGAATTGGAGTGAGATTTCCAGCAGACTCTAATAAGACTGTCTAAAAGCAGTTATCTCAGCACAAGCTTAGGCATTGAGCATAAAACTTGTACGGAATGTAATCTGGGAACATACTAAAGAGAGTTACTGCTAATTAATCTGAGATATCTCATTTCTTAGTGAGTAAATTGTAGAGCTGGTGCAACATTGCTTATATTTATCTGTGCACTTACTGCAGTGATGCTTAGAGAACCTGGGGAACTGTGCTGTAGTCAAAATCAAGTATCATCGTTCATCCAGGGCAGTCAGTCATCAGTGCGTAAATACCCTCTGTAAAGTGTTGTTGGTGAAAGGAGAAAAGTACCCATAATAATATGGTTTAGTGGTATAGGCCACTGACAGTTATTTTGTGACAGAGTACGAGATCTCTTTTGTCTGGCTTTTTTTTCCCGAAGGAGAAAATCACTTGATATGTTTGCCTTCTAAAAAGGCCAGGAGGCCTTATTAGGCTGGGATTTTCAGGTCTTCGAGTGCCATTCACAGAATCTTGTCTTTTTATGTTAGGGTAACATCAAATCTCAACACTAGAGATATGTATCTGATAGTATCCTCAAGTATGCAAGCAAGAGAAATAGTGGCCTAGTAAAAGTCAACTGGGTATAGGTGATAATCAGATAATAGGAGTGATGGATTCTTTTGTAATGTCAACCATAAGTGCTGTGTTTTGCTTTGTGAACTGTGAAAATGTGTATAACCCAATTTGTATTTTCGAAGGTATGTTTCCACTGTAGAGAACCTGGCCATGGGGTTGCTGATTGTCCTGCAGTGCTTGAAAGTCAAGATATGGGTACAGGGATCTGTTACCGGTGTGGATCCACAGAACATGACATCAGCAAATGCAAAGCAAAAATTGACCCAGCAGTTGGTATGTCTCAGAAATTTGTATTTTTCTATATGCTTTGTCTGGGTTTTCTGACTACTGAAATCTAAGCTTTGTGTTGTAGTAATTTAACTGTTCTGAGGATATAAGTTAATATGTTTAATGGAGTACAATATCATGACAATGAACCTAGAAGCATGAGAGACAGTATAGTGTTTATAGTATAACAGTGCAGTAAAATATTGTCCTTATAGTGTGTCCACAGTTGTATTTGACTTTGTAAAGTTTTTAATGTGAATCATAAACCGTATGGGATTTTGCAGGGCCATTTCCGTATGCAAAATGTTTCATCTGTGGTGAGATGGGGCATCTGTCAAGGTCATGTCCAGATAATCCCAAGGGATTGTATGCTGAAGGTGGGTGTACTAATTTACTAAAACCAAAGCACATTTTTGACACAGAATGAAGTAACATTGAAAGTGAATGAGGATCTGATTAAAAGGAGTTTCCAAGTATCTTTTATTCTTGGTCAAAGCAGATTAATTCTGGGAAATTTGGTGTTAATATTGATTACCTAGCAATTTCTGTTTTGTAAGTTTAGTGTTAAACAGTGAGCTGAGATGCAAAGTGTGATAACTGGCTTGTGCTTGCGATATTGAGAGGCACACAAAGAAAAAATCATAATAGGGTGTATGTTTGTAGTCAGTGTGTATATAAATGTAAATATACAAAAGTATGAGTTTAAAACATACTCTTACACTACAGGTTAAGACTTTGAGAGGTGTTCATGCAAAGGCTCTCACTAGAAAGAGGATGTTTTCAGTTTAGGTGACTTTAGTGAGAAATGTGGTCCAAGTTTGAAGATTACTCAAGATTCTGTTTTGCCTGATTGTTGGCACTAACAAATTGCATTCTGTATCCCATTGTCTCCCAATGCAGACTTGAGTCTGTCAAGCTCAAAAGGGTGGTCTTACAGCACAGTTTGATTGGAAGAAAAATCACTTTAAGTGCTTGGATTTTAAGTAGAGTTTATATTTCATACCTCAGTACCTGCAGCTGGATTACCTGCCTCTCAGGAGCACCTGTTAATTTCTGAAGTTCCTTTGAATTCAGCTTGTTCGTCAAAATGAGAGCTTCCAGCAAATCAGAAATATTCAGTATGTGGTGACTGGAATTCGTAGTATATGATGCTTTACAGAGCAGTGTGATTACAAACAGTTCTGTCTATCCGCCAGAGACACACAGACAGGGAAAGCTGTGTTTGCAGCTTGCAAAGCTGGCCGTGTAGCTCCTCCACGATGTCCTGTTGTTGTGCCAAGGAGTTCAGACCTGTCTGTGTGGACATTTCCGTGTCTTATTTACAGCTTGCCACTACAGATAAGTGGAGCAAGGTGTTTCAATATACATACAAGAGCAAAACAGTGTAGGAGGGTTGTTTTGTGTTTGTTTGTTTTCCCCGGAAGAATAACAACCTTCTCTCTTCACAGGTGGTAGCTGCAGACTTTGTGGCTCTGTGGAGCACTTCAGGAAAGACTGTCCGGAAAAACAGAATGCAGGTGAGATGCAGGAGAGGGTACAGAGTGGAATTTGAGTGCACAGTTATATATATCTACTGCTTTGCCTGGCTTTGGTCAGGGAAAAAGGGTTTGAGAAGAAAACATGCGAATAGCAAAGGTGACTTTCCTTGGGGAATGAGTGCTTATTATGAAGGCATATGTGGAGGAGGCATTAGGTTGCAATGCAAAACTTGAATTTCTGTTAAAAAAAAAGAAAATACAGCTTGTGGGTTTCTGAAGATAATATGAGCTAATGTGTATTTGCTAGCCAGTATTTGTGCTGCTGTTCACAACTTAGCAGCTGTAGAACAAAACTGTGGTTTTTTGATGATTTATCTGTGAAGTGGTGGAACTGAATATAGTTGCATGGTGGTGGTAGGGGCAGCTTGTAAAAGCTGTGGATGCAGGGCAGTGTTCAAGTTGTTGAAGACAGGAGATCTGTCCAGCTGGTTTCACCAGCTAATAAGCTGCTCACTTACATGTTCTTCAGTTACATGTGTAGGTGGAAAAATTACATTATATTAAAAAAAAAACGGTGGTAAGGAAGGCAAAAGCATCAAAAAAGGGTTTGAAGAATGATTCTGTTACTGCAGTGGAGACACATTTGTGCATTTTTCTGCTCCGTTTGTGTGACTTATAGAACTCTTCAGTTAATAATAAGCCACTTCTGACTTGACAACTGCTGTTTCATTTCCCAAGGGACATCTTAGTTGATGTTTCAAAACTAGTATTGCTGGTTAACAACAGTTGAATTAATTTGAACTGTGACACCATTGGTAGGAATTGTAATAGTCTTCGAAATCAGTCTATATCGTGCCAAGTAGTTTTAGATAGACTACAGAAAGACAGCAGAGAACTAGCAAAGAAGTTGAGGCACTACAGCTTGTAATTTATTCAGCTGGAGTTATTTGGCCTGCTTTAATATACAGAATTAATCCAAGTAAATATTGATTTATCTGTGTGACATTCTTGATATGGTTTGATTTGTTGCTGTCAAAATTACATTGTCATTCAGAGAAGAAATATCAGCTGGTTAACTGTTTTCTGTAGGAAAGGGGTGTGAATTGGTCCAAACTGCATTTGAACAGCAAAAGGATAGTGTTGATTATATGCAGGAGTGTGAGCTGAGAGCTGTAAATTTTGCTCTGTTTTGCCTCCTCAGGCTTAGTTTTTTCATCTGAATAATAGAGAAAGTCTTTGCTTTATATCTAGAGGTGCTTGACATATTCTGATATCTTCATCGTAAGAGTTATTGGGACTTATGTGAGAGCTAATTCATTGTCTGCATACTCTTTGAATGTTTCTTTGCACAGTCAAACAGGAATGAACACATAGTAATGATTTCAAACCTGGACAGCCTGCATGTGGGAAGGGAGTTTACAAAACACACACACAAAAGTTGTGTAAGGAGAGTTGGCTTCAGAGCTAGAACTAAACAGACAGATCTTTGGTGAATTAATGACAGGCCCTCATGGGCCAAATCTTCCTCAAAAGTGAAAGTGTTATGCAATGTTAATGCTTAACCTTTCTGTAATATCTTGTCTCTCACTCTGCAGATCAGGTTACAGTTGGGCGATGGGCCGTTGGAATGAGTGCAGATTATGAAGAAATTACAGAAACACCAAAGCTGGAAAAACCGAAAATGAAAGTACCCAAAGTTGTTACTTTTTGAAGGCCTCTTGCCTCTAAACCAGTTAGCCTGCACTGCTTCTCTCTGGAGTAGTGACTACGCTGAGCGGATAACTCGTTCCAGAAAATCAAGCAGACTGCTGATGTGGCTAAATTATTTTTTTGTCCCCCCTCATTTTTCCAGTTTGTCTCCCAGTCTTACCTAGTTTACTGAAAAGCTGTGAACAACAGAAATACAGCAACTGGGTATTTTATATTTATATATCTCTGCCAAAATGCAGCATTTCCTCCGATTCACAGAGGGAGTTCTGCAGAGGGAAAGTGACTTCTTGTAACAGGGATCTGGCTGCAGTAACCAAAAAGGATCTGTGCATTTTACCATGTGGGTCTATGACCACTGGATTTTGGTGTCAGTATTGTTATCTTAAGAGTGATGCTTTTTTGTGTCAGGGATGAACACTATCATGCTGATCCTAGTAAGAGTATTTCTCTATTTCTCTGAAAGGGATTGTGGGTATTTTCTCAAGACTCTTTTTGGGTTCTGGTCTGGTTTTGCCGCCTTTTAGAAATGGATTTCTTGCTCTGTATGTGCCAGCCTGAACAGTTTCGTTGCGAAGCTGTCAGGTGCAGCCTGCAGAGCTTTAAAGTGCAATTCCTGCTACTCAGCTAAGTGTGTACATGCATTAATGTGATAGGTTATGCATGTTGGATTGTTTTGAGTATTTGTCCCCTAGCAGAAATGGAATCATGCCATTCCTCTGCTATCCCTGGTGACATACACCCAAAAAGACTTGGAGAGCAAGTGAGCAGCTTGCTTAGTTTCTTTACTTTTTTCAGGGAGTGTGTTCAAAAATCTTGGTGAGTTGGGAGTGAACTTCGTATTACACACGCGTGCTTAGTGGCAGATTTATTTATTTTTAAATGGAGACTGCAGCCTGAAAAACTGACACATATTACCGAAGTCACAAAACCAACTGAAAATGGAGTTCCTACAACAACTGTAGTAATTCGGTGCCTGCAGCCGGTGGCAGTGGGTTTTCCTCGTGTCTGATCATCTCACCTAAGATGAACAAGGAAACACAATGTTTCTGGAGAAGTGCAGCTCGAGCTCATCTCGCAGCACAAGCTGCATGGTGATAAAGCTATTGCTGCTAAGGAATTAATTTATCCTTTTAATAAAAGTGTCCCAATGGTCCATACGTTGCCTTGGTGAGAAGACGGAACACAAGGTAGCAAGCTTGAGCTCAGTACAGGGTTTTGAGGTGCTTTGGACCAGCCACAGAAACGGTGGATTTGGAACATCCTTTTCTTACAGCAAAAAAACAAATACAGGAATTTAATTGCGTGGATATATTTTATATTTGTACATGTTAATTATTTCTAATAAAATGCTGCTAAAGAATGCAATAGTTGGAGCTCTTATTTTAGATTTCCTAGTTCTGCTATGGATACAAAGGCACATTAAGTTGACTGAGATAGGCTATATATGCTCAGTTTATAATAATCAGAGCACACATTTAAATGGGGAAAAGGAGTGGATGAAATCAAGGATTAATTACAGAGTTTTAATTAACTATTGGATTACAGCTCAAAGCAGTATCACTTTAATGTGAACATTTTGCAACAGGCATTTATCCCATCTTAAAAGGTGTTTCCATTATATGAGTAAATATATTGTTTAAAAAGCATCTTTTTACATCATATTCTGTCTTTAAAAACTTGTGATATTGTAACATGTTGTTTTACCTGTAGGATGTTGAAGCCATGGCTCTTGTCTTTCCCGGTGGCACCAGCACATCCCAGATCAGGGGCTGGTGTGGGGAGTGTGGTGTGTCAGTTGTGGCTTCAGGGCACAGCCTGTCCTCCCAGGGAAGGGGCTGCTGTGGGTCTGAGTAAGATGCAGTCACCTGGTTGTGCTACTGCAACCTGAAGCAGAAGTGTCCCTTAGACAGCCGAGTTACATGGAGAAAAAGAAAATTCACTGTTTGCTTCCCACTGCTGACCACTGTCACTTTGCTCGGCGAAAGGGACTGCTAAAACCAGGATGATGCAGGGCAATTATACAAAAAAAAAAATTCCACAAGAAGCCTTTGTTCTCAATCTTGAGCTTCATACCTGTTGCTTTGATCCATCTTGCGCTTGTCAGGCTGTTACACCTGCCTACTGCTCATTTGTCCTCTGAGAATAAATAACAGACTTCGTCAGACTTGTAAATTTCAGTATAAAGGCAACAGCTGTTTCCAGGTAATTGCACATAGGATCATAGAATAGTTGGGGTTGGAAGGGACCTTCAAAGGTCATCTACTCCAACCCCCTGCGGTGAACAGGGACATCCTTTGCTTCAGGGACTGCTGAGGAAGATGAGGCACTGAAATGCTTGTGCTACACACTACAACCACCGAACTGGTTAGCAATCTTCAGCCGCTGTTGGGCAAAACTGCTTGTTAAATGCACCCACTCATCCCCTTCTACATTATTTCACAACAGTACGTGTAGTTGGAGAAAGCTATTGGAAAAGCAGCTGTAACAGGCACTACATGTAAGGAGCTGTTGTGCCCACAAATAAATTTAAGTTAGGCAAATATTTAGAGTTTAAGCAAAGTTTCTGTGCCAGAAACCTTGTTTTAGAGGTTTCACAGAGGCTGGTAAAATCCAATCTTTGTCAAGAAGACACTCTTTCTGTATGCCCACAAAGACACGTGGTGGCTGCACATGAACGTGGCTGGGCTTTGCAGTGCTTTCCACCGCAGTGGCCAGCGTCTCAGTGTTGGGGGCAGTGGGCATGAGCTCAGCAAACGTTAATATTTAAAAAATGCCAAATGCTGTTCTCCAGATAGCCTTTGCAGTAACCCCACATCTGAGTTTAGCTTGTGTCTCCAAAGACAAGTTCTAAGCTGCTGCACAAGGGGTCACCTTGATAAGAAACACTTGGTGCAGGCAGCGTTTGGGCTCTTTCTCCCTGATGTGATGGTTTATTCAGAGCTGAACATTAGGTGTCTCTATTCCCTAAAAATTGGGACCACAGAGACTTTCCTGCCCACTCAAGAGCTTCTCTGCCATCATCTGCACACAGTAAGTGTGGGCAAGACTCCAAGAGCAGAGCTCCCGGTCCGCGGAGGTGGCCTGGACCCTTCCGTGGCCAGCTGGGCCAGAAGGAGGTGAGCAGGGCCTTGGTGGGTTTCATGCTCTGGAGACGGCTGCCCTAAGGCTGCTGTCCTTAGGCCCTAGGTGGAGGTATCACGCCTTACCCATCTGATAAAAATGCTGATCCAAAATCAGGATCTGTATCTACAGTCTCCCCTCCAGAGCCAAAGACCAGGACCCACCTCACTTTTTTCGCTACTGGTGCAAAGGTATCCCCGTGTTGTATGCCATGCAGCAGCCACCCTTTGTTAGGCATAGACAACAGCGGCTGATTTCACTGACGCTTTGTCTCAAGCCAAACCACCCTTTTTGAGTGGCCAGGTGACTCACAGTACTGGTGCACCCAGCTTCTGTTCCGGGACTCCAGCTGCTCTCTCTCCTGCACTTGTTAGACACACCATATGCAAAACGTGCAGGCATGCTGTAACCTAAAAATCACTGACAAAGGCTTAGATTTGGTCGCAGGTTAAACTGAAGATGTACTTAAGACCTACACCAGTCACGAGAGATGCAAACAAGATAAAACAGCACTACTACAGTTCACATGCTCTGATTTTCTTAACAGCCTCGCATTTATGTTACGATCTTACTGCTAATGATCCTACTTGTTTTGTTTTTTTCAAACAAGGCTCTTCTGAGCAGAAGAACGAGCGGAAAACAAAGTAGCCACACCACAGTAAAACCTCTGAATCCATTCTCTCTTTTCATTTGTGAGGGAGTGGATCAAAGAGTCTTACTGTTCCGCATCTGCTTAATGATACCAGAATGGTCTTGTGTAGAGCTTGCCAGCTGAAGACCAGGGCGCTTCTGTACAAGGCCAACAGCCCCCATTGTCACAACCAGAGACACCATAATAAAATTTAATGTGGATTTGTAACCTCAGAAACAATAATTTATTGGAAGTCAGGGATAAACTGCAAGTATTAAGAGATAAAGTACAAACATTAGCAAATGCTATCTTACATAGGGTGTAATCTACATATAATGGGTGTGCACGAACATGGACAATCAGGTCAGAGCACTGGGTAAGCTACTTAGTAGCATCACTTCTCTGCAAATTAGCCAGGGTGGTATTTACTGAATTTACTGAATTAAAACTGGCTGGATGTCATTACATTCAATATAATACTAAAACAGTGAAATAGTCTCATGAGCTACAGATCTACCTGGCCAAGTTCTGGCTCCATTTATATAAAATTAATAAATGCAAACAAGAGTGGAATCTGTCCTTTAATCTTTTTAAAATTAAAAATTGAATTCAGAGCCTAAAGCCTAATCTTAATTTGATAGAAAATGCTTGTACTAGATATTCTCAGGCTCAAGCCCTGTATTGGCTACATGATCCAAAATAACTAACTGTAGAAAGATGATGAACACACATGCAGGAATTTAAACCAGTACTGGTTGACAATCTTCAGAGGTCTCTTCACAAATCTGTTCTTAACTTCAAGACTTGCTGCCTTTCCGCTCCAAGAACTTTATACATTCCAAAGCAGCGTCTTCAATGGATTTTGATGAGCCGGTAAGATTTGCAGCTAAGTATGGCATAACACTTGATGTCACTTGATTGAAGTAACACACCTGTTTAAACAAAAATAAATGAAACAAAAAAGCCTATGGGTTGCAATAGTTAGCCTTTTTTTACAGAGCCTAGATGAGTGTAGAAGTTTTATGGATGCAAACAGAAACACATAGTGCTGAAGGTGATAATTAGCTAAAAGAGCGTGCCTTTTTTACTGTATTTCAGTGACCTCAGTGTCCTCACTACTGCCAGGTCCTCAAGCACATAAGTAAATGGACACAGCAGTGCAGCAAGAAACATTATGTATAACCTCTTAAATATATGTGCTTTATGAACAAAGCTGTTGCCTGAAAAAAGAACGTCAGCCCCTGAGAGCTGCTGAATGTTTTAAAAAATATATTTTCTTAAATGAAGAAGTTACAGCCTTCTCATGGAAAAGAACAGAAGACAAACATTGTCATGGGTCCAGAGATGGGATTCAGATTGCATAATTTCTGACATACAAAACGTAAAGTTCAGCATTTAATCTGAAACAATTCCTTGTCCTTCCCCTGTAGTCAGTGGGAAGAGATCAACACCACCAAATAGCCAATTAACGCACACCTTCCAGAAGTGTATTTTAGGCTTGAATGGATGACTCTCTGGAGGTGCAGGGCAACCTCCCGTGCTTAGTTTAGATTTCATTCCGAACATTCAGATTGGCCAAAACTGCGTGAAGTAAAGAATGTCTTTATAACCACACTGCAGATCTGGGGAAACCGACTCTTTTTTTCGTTTGGTTTGTTGTTGTTGTTTTGGTTGGTTGGTTGGTTTTTTTGTTTGGTTTTTTTTTGTTGCATTGCTGTTACTATTCTAGACTGTCAGCTCAAAGGAGGTTATATGCACATGTACAAGGAAAGGAGATGCAGCTGAGGTCTGCAGAGCTGCTCACCGTACAGTTGCTGCTGCTTTCACTGTAGATCTGGAATCCAGCACAAAGGATCTCACTTCTGCAGTATCCTGGAGAAGGTGGCACAGATGTGAGGGTAACTGATTTTACAGCTACCATGTAGGGTTCACTGCAGGACAAGGGGGAGAATCAAACATTTCTTCAACAAGATGTTGAAAAAGATACTTGCAAATTACTACAGAGTATGCACGGCTATACCAAAGATGTCATTTTCAGGCTTGGCAATCTTGAGCCTTATTAAGGCTTTATCACAAATGCCAACCAAGGAGACCTCTGTGGAAAGCCACCGAACAATCTTCTATGTACAACACACCCCTTTTATTTAGTTATTCTGCTCTCCATAACCCATATTGACGGATTCAGGGCCTAGGAGCCACTCAATTAGGGGCCTTAGAGTGTGGCCCCAGCAAATGTAGACATGATTCAGTTCCCAGATACTGGGGAAAAAAGCAAGCACAGTACAGAATATTGCCTTTTAGATGCAATGTCCTGTTAACATGAGGAATTGCTGAATATAGGAAAAGAAACTGAGAATAAAGAACAATAAAATACAGCAAATAGTCCCATTTATCCACATTTCATCATGCAAGAACAAAAGTAAATCTAACGAAAAAAACCCAATGTATGTTAAACTGATCAAAGGACTTTTTAAAACAGCAAATTTTACAGATACAATAAATGTGTCACAGTGAGGTTTCAAGAATGGCCAAGCACACCTTTGAATAAGAAATATCTCCAGAATTACATTAAATGGGATTACAAAGTCACTTAAAACAAACAGAAAAACTTGCAGTTAGGTGCTTCAGCACATTGACAGGACCTCTCAGACATGCATTTTTTTTTAATTGCCTGTTTGTAATTCTGGCCTATTCCCCCTCACGATAGGCCAGTCCTAAAGAGTATCAAAGAAGCAATACTGGACTGCACTACAAATATTTGATGCTCTGAATTCATTTAATTGCACCTTCACGTTGCAAAACAAATCTCGTTGCGCAAACTCAGGCATCAACATATTATATTTTACATCAGCTACTAATCTAATTTCTCAAAAAATAAAATATTGTCTTCATCACCCAATGACAGGCACAGATAAAGGTCAACGGTAATCAAAACTGTGGCTCAAAAGTGCTCACAGTTGAACTTGAAATTGTGTACTTACCTTGGCTTACAGGGTTGCCTTTGAGACACAAGAATCACAAAGTCTCTGGGTTTATGGCCAGTTAGGGGTGGAGACGTAACATAATATATTTTCTCATCTTCATTCACAGCCTGTACAACCTCACAAGTTCTGCAAACAGATTTAACACACACATGCAGATGCGGATGCATGAAACAGCATTTCTTATGAAAAACACAGTACAAGCATATATTCCATCCTAACATTAATCCTACGGTTTTCATATTCAGGCAGCAAGGAAGTGACAGGAACACAGAGTGAAACACTGAGGTTTTCTGCAACACCTCGTCTGACACCACCTCTCTGCCCCACAAAATTGTTAAAAAGTGCTGCAAGGTGCTGGAGCAATATCTTAAAAGCATATCTTTTGCGTACTGTTGATTCCTGTTTGGAGTGACTTCAGCTTGCCTACTGTAACACTTGCTGAATGACCAAACATTGTCCATCTGACAGCCACAGGACAGTCAGGAAATATTTGCAAAATTTTATTCAAAGTTGTGTTCTACTCCACTCAGGTGGGACCACATGGGCAGGACACACCCACTGTCTTGGAAGAATGGACCACTATCTGAGTTTTCACTACCAAAAAAAAAAAAAAAGTTAGAATTTTCCTTTACACTGGCAGTAACTGATTTATTTAATTTCAGCTTCTACTGCCTCAGCACCATTTGGATCAGTCAATTAGGCTTTATGGTAGTCATAAGAAATCTGAGATTTCGGCTGTAGATATGGAAAATCAACGTAATATTTCTTTAGATTTCATTTATAACAAGCCATAAATCCAGCAGAGATTGTAAATTTTCAAACATCCCTAAGGTTCCACTTTCACCCTCAGATAAAAATCTTTTAGGATAGAATGACTAACTGAAAAAGCTTGTCCTTTAAGAGAATATTCACCAAATCAAATCAGTATTATATCAATTCAGTTGTTGCTAGTCATTATTCTACACCATATAAGGTAAATAAAAGAATCTCATACACCTTTTACAGCAGTTCTGAAATCCATTCCAATTCCGATACACTTTACAAGATGCTACTTCTCTTAAAATATAAATTTTGAGGAACTACATTTCTTGATTTCTCACGTTGACTGTATGGTGAAGCTGAGCATCAGTGTCCCAAACAACACAAACATGAAGAGCCTGCATAACACCTACATAACATATCCACCTCAAGTTATGTGCAACCTACTCAGGTTAAACCTTTCAACCCAGGTATGTCCGGCCTGGACATTTTACAATGGGTTCATTTTAGAAAAGGGTAACCTCTGTCCCAGCTGTCTGACAGTCCAGGAAAATACTATTTTAAAATCAGGCTAAGGAGAAATTAATTTTCATTTTTAAGGCAAAAAACCTCCAATCCATACTTTGACTAATGAATCTTTAATGTCAACTTCTTACAGCAATTTCTTCTTAATTAGGTAGAAAAGTGTCAACATCTAAAAAAATGTTTGTATCAGAAAAGGTTAGTTGTCAGTGGATTCCAACAGTCTTAAAGAACGGTAAGTTCTTACAAGAAATGCTTGTCCCATTGTTGGCGGATTGTGAAGTCAGACAAAAGGGAGAAAGCTAGGTGTGATGGTATCTTCACTTGCATTTCAATTTTGAGTGACAACACATCACCTTCCTCATGAGTCCATATTTTTACCTAGAACAAGTGAACAACATGTTAAAAACAGAATGGTTACTATAAGTATTTTAACACAAATTTTACACATCTAGGTCTTCTCAGGAGTACATATGAAATGATATCTGACCTATGAAAGGCAGATGAGTATTCAAGACTAATTTTACATTACAGTATTGCACAAGGTAAAATCAAATACATTGATGACATAGTGGCATCACACAATTTTAATTACATCTGGCTAGGGATGGCTGAATTAGCTTGCAAGTGGAGATTGATAAGCCAGAGACCAGTATGACCCCTTTCTCAGACTATGTATATATATTATCTAAATACTTTCCACACTGCATGTGCCTGGGAAAAAATTCAGTTTTTCAGTGTATTTTTCTTCTGTCAGGGCCACGCGGATGTCACCATTCCATAAACAACATCAGATACTCTTGGAATGAAGGTAAAAGCCTCTTCTCAACCTTGTACAGAAAGTTTCCTCATAGAGGCCTCAGTTCACTGACTCCAAAAGCTAACAAGGCAGCGTGAGTACATCATGCAATCCTTTTTCTGAATTTTGCATCAGTAATCAGTGACAGTAGACTGGACTTTTTAAACCTGGGCAGGTCAGTAGCAGTCCAGAATTCTACCATTTTTTTAACTCCTAGAGCCAGGTCAAGTTGCAGAAATACAGCATAAATATAGGAGAGCAAGGAAAGGTAACACGCAATTTATTAGGAAGAAATGGAAGAAATTTTATTCAGGTATGTTTATGTAAAGTATCTAAAGGTGATGGTTATTTAAAGCTTTGCAGAAATTTGAAACTAGAGAGTAGAATCCATTGGATGTGGCACTGATGAGCAGGAGCAAGCTGGAGTGAGGCCACACTACTCTGTTTCCCCCCAAATAAGACAGGGTCATACATTAATTTTTGCTTCAAAACTTATTACTTTTTTACAGACATAGCTGCCTGGACACTATTTAAATTGACTTTTAAAATGAACTATAACTAGGGCTTATTTTCAGGTTAGGTCTTATTTTTGGGGAAACAGGATACATGAGATATATGTGTGAGGCAACAAAGACTTCAGCAAAATAAAATGAACCAAGCAACTGCCCTTCCTGCCATCAGGGTTTTGGAAAACACCCAGCAATCCTGCACATTGCAGCTTTCGGGGGCTTATCTAGAGACATCCAAAGGGGATCAGATTTTTACAAGACCATTTTTGAGGCTTTAAGAGGGATGATTTGGAATAATACGTGGATTACCTCCCTGATCCACCTCTCCAACCTATGCAGTCCAGTAGCTTGTCTTTAATTAGTAATTATTACAGTTCAACTACTTCAGCTCCCTTTGCCCATGCAAATAAGTCACATATTGGCCTATGCCCTCTTCCCCTAAAATGACTCAACATTTCTCTTTCCAAAATATCTTTTTTTCCCCTCCTCTGTTTCCTTACTGTGAAGCAGAGCACCTGGAGTTAACAATTTACTGAAAAAATATTTCAAAACATAGTTTTGCTACTCTTTTCCCACACCTGCAGTATCTCTCTTGATTATTTGGGGTCTATATCTAGCTGTAGGCCTGAACCTAACACAGAGAATTCAAAAGGAGCAACCTGCACATGCCAATGTGCACACAGCCCTTGCAAAAGAAATGCTTGGCGTGTTCCATAAACAGTGGAATGAGTGGAAGAGAATGCTTAGAATTAGTAGACTTTAACCCCAAACTTCACTCTGATGCACACAATTGCTTCTCAAATCCTATAAAGTTTTAACAGATTTTAATTTTCAAGTGATACAAAATTAACGAGCTTCATCTCTGTTGCTCTTTCTTGCTGTATCAAAAATTAACAATCATTTGGTTTACAGAGCATTTGTACAACAACACAGATTTTGTATGTTTTCACATTTTTATGTTTTGGAATAGGAAAAAAACCCCAGCATAATCCAGCAATCTTGCTAAAGTAAAGTTCGGGGTAAAACAAAACGCCTAAGAGCTTTAGAAACCAGCTCCAAGATGCACAGATCAAAATTCCTCTAAGGCATAGAAGAGAAATAATGTTGTCTTGGGAGTCTTCTACTCTTGAAAATCACAAAATGAAGTAGGAGGTGCAGCTGTTAAAGCATGTCTCTGCTAAGTGAACATTGGCAAGGATAAGTTATTACTGTAGGCCTACAAGTCTTGTGGCTCCATGTCAAAGAGCTCACAGCACCACTTTCTACCTCCAAAAACTGTCAATCAACTTGGGGTCATTCTAGTTCCAGGGTGCTGGTTTGACTGAAAGTAAGTTCATTTTCTTCATGCAGTTAGTAACTTTTCTTTTTTGCAGCTAGCAAAGCTGTTGTTTGGATTTAGTTTGGGAACAAGACTATGACACCCCAGGACAGAGTTAATGGGGTGTTTTTCAAGGAACTTTCCAGTGTCTTTGAGTTGTAACAAAGAGAATGTAAGAGCTTGCTGTTATCTTAGCTGTTGTCTGGGAACCAAGGACGTTCTGAGCTCTGCCCACACGCATGAGGCAGCTGAGAAGGGGGACATGGATGGGGCAGAGCTTGACTGACATCCAGACTGATCAGTGAGAATATTCCATCCCATTAGCATCATGCTTCATATTTAACGAGAGATGGGTTTTCTGCCTGCGGGGATGGAGACCTGTTCTGGTGCTGCTCTGTTTCAGTTGAGTTCCGTTTGGGAGTTTCCTTTAGTTTGGCCTTTTGCCATCCTGCCTTCTTGCAGAGGCCTCTGAGCCTTTCTGTCTTTTCTCTGTTGTTGCTTCGGGATCAGCTGTTGGGACCAGGTGCTGCTTCAGGGGACTGGCCGCTTGATGTGGACGGAGCTGATGGGGAAGTGTGTTGAGTATATTTTACTTTATATTCTATTTTCCAATTTACATATACTAGTAGTAGTATATTATTATTATTTCGTTTTATTAAACTGTGTTTATCTCAACCCATGAGTTTCTCCCTTCCCTTTCAATTCTCTCCCCAACTTGCGGGATGGGAAGAGTGAGCGAGCAGCTATCATGATTTTGATCGCTAGCTGGGGTTAAACTGCGACACAGGGAAAAAGGAACAAAACCTCTACATATAGAGAGGCAGATGCTGCTCTGCAAAACCTACCTACTAGAATATTTCCTCCCCAAAATATGGTTCAGTCTAATGTCTTTGAGAGTCTTCCCTCCCATAGTAGGGCTGCTTTCAGACAGAGCACTGATCAGCACTACTACCTGATTCCTGCTGTTTGTTCTTTCAGCCTTTCCCCAAGAAACCACTCCATGGACACTGAAGAGATCTGTTTGAGTGAAGATGCTGTTATGCTTGTCTACCAGAGAAAGGTCAAGTACTCGGTCAGTCACCAAGCAGAGCTTCTCTGGTGCCAACATAATCTGCAGCAAAGTGGCAGATCCTGGCGCAGTGAGGGTTTTCCTGAGGCAGGAGAACGCCAGGGCAGCAGAGAGACCCGCCAGGAGCCATCAGCTCTGGCAGGAGACACTGACAAGACCTGGGCATTGCCAGGGCAATGGTGACCACCCCCACGCCTTTAACAAGCAGCCCAGAGAGTGCCAGTGACCAGTGTGGGCAAACAGAGTGTGGTGTGGCAGTTCGCATGGAAGGGCGCACAGGAAGGGTGGGGAAGCTCTGCCAGCTCAACCAGGGAGCAACGGTATCCACGTGGCAGAAAGCCACGGCTTCCATACGGTCAGCCCCCACCACAAGCGATGCAGCTGCCCAAACCCAGATCCGGTGGGAAGAAGCTGCCAGCCAGGTGTTGGGCTGCAGGCTGGGTCCTGTTCTTACACCCATACCGGATGGCAGCAGCAAGAACAGCAACAGGGAGAGGAACTCCTCTGCTTAGTGACAGAGCTCCGTGAGGAGGTGACTATCAGGGAGTGCAAGAGAGACATAGACCACTGGAGTCACACCCAACCTTCCCTGGGACAGGCCCAGCAGGTAGACAGGGCACATGATATGAAGGACTCTATCCTCCCTCTGCATGGCGGAACATAGTGACGGAGGGATAAGGGGCAATGGCAGCATGTTCATGCCCAGTGCAGAAGGAGGGTCCCTGCTGTGACTACCCCACCTTCGAGGTTCCCTTGCACAACAGGTATGAGGCTCTGCAAGTGGAACCAAGCAACAATACTGAGGATGATGAAGATGGTCCAGCTAAGCTGGAGGTGCCACAGAAGTTAAGTCTGTCAACAGCCTCCATCAAAACTGCTGCTATAAAGGAAAAAAAAGATGGGTTGTTGTCATAGGAGACTCCCTTCTGAAGGGAAGAGGAGGCCCAATATGTAGATCAGACCCACTCCTTAGGGAAGTCTGCTGCCTCCCTGGGGCCAGGGTTAAAGATGTGAAGAGAAAACTTCCTGCCTTGCTACAGCCCTCAGATTATTATCTGCGACTAATTTTTCAGGTAGGCAGCAAAGATACTACAATGGGCAATCAGAGGGCAACCAAAATGGACTTCAGGGCCTTGGGATGAGTGGTACAAATAGTATTCTCCTCTGTTCTCCTGGCTGCAGGGAGCAATGAAGGAAAATAAAGGAAGACCCAGCAGGTCAACACCTGGCTATGGGACTAGTGTCACTGGCAGAACTTTGATTTTTGATCATGGGTTGGTTTACATAATACCTGGCCTGCTGGTGACAAATGGGGCGCACCTGTCTCAAAGGCGGAAAAGGATCCTTGGGCAGGAGTTAGCAGGGCTCACTGAGAGAGCTGTAAACTAGATTTGAAGGGGGAAGGGGAGAAAACCAGGCTCACCAGAGATAAACCCAGGAGCGGCATGCCAGCATTTGGGGAACGGGGTGCTAGCGAGATCCTTCAGTCTGCTGTCTCAGTGGAGGTAGGGGATGGAGAGCCATGTGGTTGCAAAGACACACGGGTTATAGATGTGTTAGAAACCATGTGAGTGCCCGAGAATGGTCACATAGGAATTAAGCCTTCTCCCCTCAAAAAGGTGGCAGGATCAATAGCCCAACTGAAGTGCATCTATACCAATACATGCAGCATGGCCAACAAACAAAAATAATTCTTTAACAAAAAAGAGAAAATTCCAGACTCCAGTAATACTGGAATGTACCTGGTGGCTTGCTGAGATGGAGAAGTAACATCATGCTGTTTAAAATGTCATCCAAAATGTGCATGGGTTTTGTTTTTTTTTCGTATGAAGAAATTTCTTCACAATATTTGGTGCTGCTTCTATTACAGGTTTCAAGCATTTAGTGTTAGGAAAGAAACTGAGATTGTGGCAGTCTCAGTGGATACAGAAAGGAAGTTTCACATGGATAATAATACAGTCTTAGCAGAGGTTTGAAAATAACACTCAATGTTTCAGTCTGACTATTCAAGTTTGTCTTTTCCAGCACGGATGCTATCTGCCATTTAATTGGCACAAGAGTCTTTACTGGAAGTTATTAATATCAGCCACTGGAACAACCTACACATGGAACTGGCAGATATGGCATCACTGGAATTTCTTATGATTAATAGATGCTTCTACTCAATTAACCTGTTGACTAGGCACAAGAATCAGTAAGTGAAGTTTTGTAGCCTGTGATATGCAGGAGGTCAGACTAAAATATTGCAAAGATCTTTTATTGTCCCCAAACATCTCTGAATCTACATGGTCTTAAACTAATTTGCCAGTCACTAGACATGTTTCAGAAATCAAACCTTAATGGATACCTCTTCACAGGCTGGAAAACATACACTGCGACTAGGTTAAAACCATGTTTTCCCAGCTAAATTTTCTCACTACTGGTTTTCTTAACAGCATATTCGTATCTTGAAAGTGGCTTACACAAGATTCTTTACTGATGTTCAGCTTGTAGCACTGATCCATGAACGGAGAGGTGCGCTGCTTTCAGGCTTTTGTAATATTTTAACAGAAAAAGGGCAGAAAGAAAGATATCAAAAAGGAAAAAAACATGCATAGAGAAAGAAGAGTCAAGTGTTCTTTTGAAAAGACAGAGACTGAAAAATACGGTATATGAATTCCTGCCACGTGCTGACTGGCAGTGTCCACCTGCAACTATCACAAGATAACGCCTGCTACTTAGAAAAATCTCGCATGTCACAATACTTGAGAAATCAGTGTATTACAGACTGCCACACACATTTTGCTTATCACAGTGACATGAGAAGCCCTGCAGAGAGCCAACAGTGCTGCCCAAACAAAGATGTCCAGGTTCAGTGTTTCACTGGAGCCAAACAATTTGGCAAAGCCACAGAAGCACGTCAGCTGTGGCAAAGAAAACAGCTCACGCAAAAGAGATGAGTGTTTGAGTTTTTACACTCTCCTGTGTGTTGCTCAACGAGCACAACTGATCAGTTGCTGGCAAGCCTGCCCTTTAGGGATCTCAAGCCCTACGCCCACCAGCCATTCAGACCATCTTAGAAGAACTCCATGGCACTTCTGGGTTGCACAGCACCCTGGACAAACAGAGGTTGTTTTGTGACACTTCAGAGAAACTCTGGGAGTTTTGGTTTTCAGCCGCAGCCACACTAAAGCCAAACACTGCCAAGCCAAGGTATTTATTTACAAATGTAAAACGTTGCTTTTCTCTGCCCACCTCTTATGGTGAAACACAACTGAAGTGGCAATGTAGCTATTACAAAGTTATGCACTTACATTATCCAGTGTACTGGTTATTTCCCATCCCTGTTTTGCTGCTAGGTGTGTCAGTGCAGCCACATTGCTGTAACTCACATATGCCTGAAACATAAGATACATTTCTGAAAATGAAGAGGTAAAGGTACATTTCCATTGCAGAAATGAGGTGCTCTTTTTCTATCATTACGCTTCAATTGCAAACAAATGTGCATTTTTCCATAACTGTTTCCTTCCAGAAAACACAGTCCAGTAGTTTCCAAATTAAATCCTTTCAATGACTAGATTAGGTACTCATACGGCTGTTGGCAAAACAACTCTAATTAAACAACAACAAAACACTACTTTGAGCTTCTCCAATTATAAAGCAGTGCAGGAAAACTGTGACCATCAGAGAGATAATGCAGGTAACCTCTCTAACCACTATATTAATAGTTTTGTCCATCTTCCTCCTAAGTAATTAATATCTACTAGAAAATTAACCTCTTCATTGCTATCAAGCTGTGGTCTATCTTTGCAATTGCTTTATACAGCAGGCTCAGAGCAGAGAAGTGGAAATATATTCATTATTTATGCCTGACTACAGTGGATGGAGTTCTCATTTAAGCACTGTATCAAGAGAATACAGCTTTAGAGTCTTAATGACAGATTTTGGGTTAATATTGAATAAATCTAAGTAAGCCATTTTTATCATTGTATGCATATTTATACGTATTGTTTTGCTGAAAAGAAATGCTGCTTCAAACAGTGGAGGTGCCACTGTTAACAGCAAATCACTTCCTGCATTATAATTCTCAACTTTTTTTTTTTTTTTTTCACGCAATGGAAGAAGACTCAGTACAATTTCTGGGAGACACTGAGATCTTAAATGCAACGAAAATTTAACCAGAAAAAATGGACACTGAAACAACACTTAGAATGTGTATAAATTCACCTAAATTCACATTCATTTCATGACACAGGCATATTCTATGGCCTAGCATGTCCAAGCCACTTGATGCAGAGTATCTAGGAATTAACATATGCTTTCACTTTTTGTTTCCTACAGAAGCAAAGTTTATACAATTGCCATGTCTCTCCCACCACTTTCAGCATTTACTAAATGGACTCGCCCCAAAAATTATTCAGAAAGCCGGTGGCTGGATAAAGGAAAAAAACCCACAAACTAGTTCCTCTACAGGAGAATTCAGCTTTTTAAAAGCCGGGGACACTGGGATATAAACAGGATATCTGCAGAAGACCTTATGGCTCAGCTGCTTAAGGCACCACTTGTTAACAGATTCCATCTTAAATATATTTTTCATGTTTTGTATTAAACTTACTTTAAAATCAACAGTGAAGCATCTACTGTCTTTTTGCAGAAGAAAAAACCTTTCATTTTATTACACATTTATCCGTTCTTCCATTACTATTGTAACACTTAAGTACAGAAAGTCCACTTTGGAAACTGAGATGGCTTGTACAACTGGTTTACACACCCAAAAAGATTAAAAATACACCATTTTATGCAGGCATATGATAGTACACAATCTACAGATTACCTGGTTGCTTCTCTCCCACGGGTCAGAAGGTTTGTCTTCTTTAGCAGACAGCATACATTTTCTAAAACAAAGTTCAAAAGAAAAATAATAGCATTAATTGATTCTTTACACTTTCTTCTAAATACACTAGAAAAAAATCACTTTTATAAGGCTAAGTGTCTTCTAAGTACTTTGAAGATATGTTATCAATTTTTAGTTGCAAGACAGGTTTGCAATAACTCCTTTTTCTTCCCAAGAAGGACAGGGAAACAAAATAACCTAGACAGTAACAACTATTTTTGAGATGAGCAGCTTCTGATAATTTCAATACAACCCAGGGAAAATTATTTGGAAAGGTAAGAAATGTAACATCTAAGTTTGAGGAGATGTTGACTACTTAACAAATCATGACTTTTTAGAGGATAAATTAGAAAATTAAGTTTTCCAAATCAAATTCTCCTTGTAACCCAACTATACCTGGCTAGTTGAATTCTCCTTCTGGTAATAGCTCCACGGTATCGCCTCATGCCATCCTTTATAAAAAGGAAATCAGGCAGTAACACATATTATTACTGTATGACTTGCTCTAACAAAAAGCCAACTAAAAACTGTTTCTTACAGATCGACAAATAGAGAGATGTATTACAAATAAATAAATAATTGTACTCTGTACACTGGACTTTTCCCAGGTAACCTGAGCCTGTGGTTTGTTTTTGACTTGACAATATTCTCTTAAATTTGTAAAAACAATCCAATATAAAAGTTGTACCACAGTAGCATACCCCTAGAACTTTTTGGACCTAAACCAGTAGCAGTTGAGAAGTGCACTACACATACTCTATTATTTCTACATGTGCCACCCACCACATAGACCATTTATCCAACTCATCATCACCTGATGTTCAAAGCATGAAGGGAGCATGGAAGAATTCCTATTTTAGGGCACATGGACCTGGAACACAGAGCAAGCACTGTGCAAATGGATGTGATCTGCTCTTCAAGGCACCAGGTCTTTCCCTTCACTTATTATTACTCTGTCAGTGTGGATTTTTTTTTTTTTTTTAAGCACATAAGTGACCCAAGAACACGCACCACACCAAACTGCACTAAAGGTCAGCACAACTCGTTATCTTGAAGGATATGCCTTTTGGAAAAAAACTTATTTTTCTCTGCTTTTAAGAGATGACATGTGACTTCTGGAATAAAAAGAATTTCCAGATTAGTGTGTTTCAGTCACCTTTAAACCAAAGACTACATAATATTTTTGAAGGCATCTCCTACAGTTTTGTAGCGCATTGCCATACCAGCTGTCACTTGAAAGTTTAAACTACTTTGAGCACACGATTTTCCCAATTTGTTTGCTTTACTCTGAAGGAATGTGTCTGTATGTTCTTATAGTACAACTTAGCTTGTGGACAACCCCCTAGGCAGGTCTTTAAGGGAAGGACTGTTTTTGACTGAAGTGAAGCTACTATGGCTTTTTTCTTTTTTCTCCAACAGGAAGAGTCAGTTTTTCCTCTTGGAAGAGCCTGTAATGGGCAGGAGTGAACCTTACTGCCTCACCTAGTATATAGGACACCTTGATTTATTTGTCCATTTGCCCCTCTATAAAATGTAAGTTCACTGATGTTAAATAATCGTTTAATTTCTGTCTATGCTGGTTCTCTAAAAATCTCGTAATTGGAGCATTAAGGCTACTGACAGGTGAAATCACAGCAAATAATTAAACAATAAATATTCAAACTGCTCGGAGTTTTTCTTGAACCACTTTCAGGGAAACACATGCTGACATCTCCACGTCAAAGGAACTCGAAAGCCCACCCATGTAATGGGATTTGATTCCTACAGTCTTTCTTTATTAACTCTATTTCTCATCTTCATTAAAGGTTTATAAAAACAACTTTATTCACTGAACAGTTAGGAGTTTCATCCACAGTCAGTGGAGATTGCACAAGACATATACAGACAGGTGCAAAAATGGGCAAAAAGCTGATTCTTCTTGCCTGGTCACTAACTAACTACAGAATTTCTAATGATGACTACCCTCCACTACACCTCTCAGTTTTGGATGACTGAAGTTAACAATGACAAATCTCTCACTCAAAGGCAAATGTTTCATTTAGAGGTTTTCTGTTCTGCAAGAAGATGCATTTCAGTGCACAGCCCTATTTAGTTCTTGCTTTCCCAGCAAGGTTACAGTAGCTGGCCGTGGCACATGTAGTGTGCTGGGTAGGACCACACAATCTCACATGTGCATTTATCCTCCTCCTGAGGATGAAAGCTGACCTTTGTAGTAGGTTTGATTTTGGGGAAGGTGAGCAGCTGTCCTTTGTCATTTACAGCGATAAAAATCAGAAATGCGCTGTTAATATGCCGTGCTTGGTCCTTGATCCATTCTTCACAGTTATAAGCCTCAACACGGACACCAACCTCCATGCTGAAATAAAAGTTTAAATTAATTATTGAATGACCACAAGTGATGCAGAAGCAGCCCTGAGAGGTACTAAAAAGGGCTGCTGTACACCTTCCTGTGTGCAGAAAGCCTGACTCAAATACATTCTGTGGCATATGAAATAAATTACTCAGTTTGGGCAGACACATTTCAGAAATAAAATAAAAGGTAGCATTAGATAAATGGCATTAATAAGGAGAGCAAAAATTGTGCTAAGCAGCAAATTATGACCACCAGTAAGCACACAGACAGCAGAAGTGAACAGATTTGACATTCAGCAGAAGCATAGTATGAAGGTAATTCATGCCCTGCCAGCATTCTGCTGGGACCAAACACACCTACAAAGAAAAGCAGCCATAGAACAGCAATGCCAGCATAACATTTGCCCTGTGTACAAAACTCGGAGGAGGAATTACTTTAGCTTCTGCCTTCTTGTGGCTTGTCTTGCTACACCTCTTGCAACTTCTGAACAAGCCCTCCCACTGGAACAGGGCTCCATGTTAAGTCACATCACGCCACCGGCAAAACCAGAGGGTCTGTTGGCCCACAGCGTCATTCCTGTAGGTGGGGCAGTAGCCTAGAAGAGAGGTGCTGTCCCTTTGCCAGAGGTCAGAGAAGAGTCACTCTCTGTGAGGGAAACACAACAGTAGCCCTAAAACTGCAGAGGAGACAGTGTATGCACATGAGAGAGAGAGAGCAGACATTAGCAGGCAGAATCTGTGCTAGATTGGTGCTAGTAGCCACAGCACTAAATTCCAGAAGCAGACGTTCAGCATGTCAAAATCTACACTTTATGCTTACAGTGACCATCTACTCAAATAAAGATAAAATTTCAGCATTGGCTGTAGCCATTTATTCCAAACTGCAACTGGCAAAGCATCAACCCTGCATACACCCAAACCAACAGCGGGAAGAAATAAACAAAATGAAGTGTGAATTTTGACAGTAACCAGCAACAAACAGAACCCAGATCTGTCAGCAGATGCCAAGACAAGAAGACCCTAGCAGCAAGCTGGACCCTTCTGAGGAGTCAAAGCTGTGGGACCAACTCACCCCTTGAAAATCCCTGAATTTCATGGTATTCATGGTCTGCATTTCCAAGATTGGGATTTGGTTACAAATGATCTTTAAATTGAGAGTGATCAAGTCAGAGAATAAATGTTTTTAAAATTTCACTGATAAAAGTAAAGCATATACGGACACATAGTCTTTGAGGGATATATCCCTCAAAACTCCACCTGAAAAATAATTAATTCAATAATGCAAATCCTACTTATAGCTGAAGCCTCAAACACGCAGATTTGAGGCTGGTGCTGGTGCTGGAGAAGTCAAGGAAGACAAGCAGATGAGGAGCTTTACCTATTTTGAAACGTATTGTTCACAATTGCATTGAAGACAAGGCGGTCACCCACCACAGATGGTCCCCAGAATTTAAACATATTGACTGATTTCAAGATGGGATATGAACGACAAAGGCGGCTGAAAAAGAAAGCAAGAGAGATAGGGCAAAACATACAGTTGTGTTAAAGAACCTCCTTTGTTAGTTCTGAAGTGAATAATTAGAGCAACAAGGTCTGCACAACCTGGAAGATAACTATATTATACCAACTTATTCCATGACCCACTGAAATACATTTAACATGTTAAGCTACAACGGCACATAATTCAAGTTTCAATCATAACAATACCACTTATATCATGCTGCTTCATTTTCAACCCACTTTACAAGCACTGACTAATTAATTCTCACTGCTTGATATTACCATCATTTGGAGCCAGACCACGAATCCCTTATCTACAGAGTAACCACTTACTTCACAGAGTTTCATTAACTTCTGTATGACTGCATGGGGAGCATGATATTGCTTAATATGTAAAAATGCCAGATCATAAAGCCTTTAAACAATTAAAAGAAACCTGAGCAGAAGGTTGAGCACCAGAAACAGCATTCAAGCAGAGCAATAACTTTCTATTATTTTTAATATTGATTTTTTTTTTTTTGCTTCTGTTAGATGTTTTCTGCTAGTGTTATATGAATAAGAATAAAAAACTACTCATATAACTGCCAAATGCATTGTTGTTGTTGTTTTAATTTGGTCTAGTTTACTAAATTATGTGCTGTTAGCTACTGGTGTTGAGCTGGGAAACTCATCTTTGCACATACAAAGGGATAGAAAGATGTTGAACTGATCGCTTATCTATTCAGAGACACAGAACTATTGGCTAAATTTCAAAAGCTAAGGGCATGATAGTGTGTTACAGACAAATCTTAGTAATACTGTTCCCTTTGTCCTTCGAATTGCACAGTGCATCCACTCACCTGTCTTTTCTCATTTCAGACCTGACCCTCTACTGTGTTCAATTACATGTAATCATGTTGTGGAATAATTACTAGGGGGGGAAAATTATTGAAACTAATGATGAAGAATATACTTTTTGAGAATAAAGTTATATCCACATCTTCAGCATATAAGGTAGCGGCACGACTGTCGTGGTTTAACCCGAGCTAGCAATACAACCACAACAGCCACTCCCCGACTCTGCACCCTGCCCCTGCCTCCCAATAAAGGAGAGAATCAAAAGGGAAGGGAGAAACTTGGATTGAGATAAACATAGTTTAATAAAATAACAAAATACAAATATACTACTAGTAAATATATACATATACATGAAAAATAGAATAGAAAAGATACTCAACACAATTCCTCACTAACTCTGTGCACACCGAGCAGCCAGTCCCAGGAAGCAGCACCTGGTCCTGAACTGCTGATCCTAGAGAGAGAAAAGGAAAAAAGGCAGAAAGGCCCAGAGACCTCTGCAAAATGGCAAAAAGCCAAACTAATGAAAGTCCTGAACAGAACTCCCCCAGTCCCAACTAAGAGAGTGAAGAAAGTGAAAAAGCCAGAGAGAGACCAGAAGATCCCATCTCACCTTAAATATGAAGCATGACCCTAATGGGATGGAATACTCTTATTGATCAGCCTGGATGTCAGTCAAGCTCTGCCCCATCCATGCCCCCCTTCCCAGCTGCCTCACACCTGTGGGCAGAGCTCAGAACGTCCTTGGCTCTCAGGCCAGAGCAATTAAAAACATGAACTCTGCGCTGGTGTGCTATCTCTTGTTCTCAAACTAAGTCCAAATAATGACCATGCTAGCTATGAAAAAGGAAGGTTTCTAACTGCATGAAGAAAATTAACTCATTTTAAGTCAAACCAGCACAACAGCGGGGAAGAAATCTGCTCTGTATGGTTTCATACCCCCCACACTTGGCCTGCATTGCTGGATGGTAGTGCATGGGGAAGCCCACTGTATTACCAGAGACATGGGGGAGTGCAGTGATGTAAAGATACCACGGCCAGGCCCTGAGTAACAAGGCAGGTACAGGAACCAGACGGTATAGCTGCTGCCAGCTGAAAAGGAGAAATGTTCAATTTTGTCCAACATGCTAGTTACTGGGCCAGAAATTTGCCCGGTGGATGAATTTGCTCATTATAGTCTCATTAGAATACCAAAACACACCTCCATCTCAAAAGATACCTGCTCCCGCACCTCTTTGAGCAAGTGCAGTGAAGTATTTACCTTAAAAATCAAAGCGAGAATTTTTACACCAATCAGTAACAAAGATATGTATGACTAGAGTCACTCAAGCTCCACTTGAAAGTAGAAAACAGTATAAAATACCCTAACAATAGAGAAAGGCTGGGGGAAGACACCATCAACTAAGAAGCCAAAGGAACAGCATAATAAGATTTCTGAGAGCAGTCGACATACTGTGCCTATCTTCTCTGCCCAAAGGGATGCTTTTGGGTAAGATTTGTCCACTTAGCTATACCAAGTTTTCCCCAGGACACTCAGACTTCAGGCTTGTATTTGTAATCACATTAGTAGCGCTATACAGTCATCTTAGAATTTATATATATTTGGTGCCAGTACATATTTCTTGCAACTAACATGTGTTTTACAACTGAAGTGTACTTTGCAACTAAAGAGTGCTTTTGCAGACTGTGTATTTATCTACACCATCTAAAAGAATTTGTACCTGTTGCTTTAATAAACCTCATTAATTGTGGATCTAGTCATGCAAATTTCTCACTGGCTGCACTCAGACTTATACATTATACTATTTGTGAATCTGTGCAAACATGTAAATTCAATGGTCACAACTTCCCTGTATGATCAGTGAATCCAATGGTGTGAATTCAACATTATGTCCGACCGGCTGTTGAGGACAACTGGACTTACAGTGCTGAGCTGAAGTTATTTGATGTGAGCAGGCATCACTCAGGGGGTCAGCTCAGCCACCCCCACGGTCAGAGTGCAAGCACTGAGGACACGCTGGAATGCAAGGGAGCTTAACTTCTGCAAAATTAATCCTTTTAATGCAACACAGTGTCAGCTGGGTCGTCCTTAATGGATCTCTGTGAGCTTCTTGTGAAACAGGCTGTAGTGACTCTAGTAAAATTTTGCTGGTCTAGCGCAGGATATTGTCTGTGCTGGGTGAGCACAGTAGCAAAGCTGCTTTTTGGACTGGTACAGTGGACAAACATACACACTTGATCAAACCCAGCTTCACTGCTCAAGGAAAAGTTTTGCAATACTGTGTCATCTACTCGAGGGAATTCAGCAACCCATTGCTTCTCTGACCTTCAGAGGTGCTCCAGAAAAAAATATGCAGTACAGGTACAGCTTAAGGCTTTGTGGAATTGGGATCTAGTTTGCAAGCTCTCTGGAGGTGGCAAAAATTAGGTTTCTTCAGCAGTTCTAAATACAGTGAAAGTCCCACTCTTTTCTGGGATCTCTGTGTATCACACGAATAGGAAACAACATATAATAATGCCGTTTATTTTTAGACTTTGAAAAAACATGCTCTGTCCTCATGCATCTATGCAAAACTGCTCAGTAAGGATCCCATATGCACATCTGAGAATAGATTTTCCATTGTGCAGGTTTAAACTTGAAAACGAACTTCATAGTTTTGCTAGCTTTTAATTCAACTGCACTCCGAAAACTAATGTACCTCCATAGTTAAACACACACAATTATCTGTAGCTAATTAAGTGACTGGTACATCTTTTTAACAGACTAATACATTCAAATGACTGTAATTTCCTTAGGAATAATTTGCGCTTCTGATTTAAAATGCTCAATGGTGATCTGACTTACAACATTCACTACAAAGATGCAAACACAATATGATTGAAAATAAGAGAGGAGCAAACCAGAAATTTGCCTAAATATTCTTTTTTTTTTTTTTTTTTCTGGAAAACTATGCCCTGAATGCTTTTACTGCAAGTGTAAGAAATAAGCAAGTACAGAGCCAGTTCAAACTAATATAACTAAATTTCACATGGCTTTATTGCTATCTGCAAGATTTTAATTTACTGTCTTGCCAAAAAAGTAGGGGCAGGGGGGTGGGGAGAGAGGAGAAGAAGGGCAAGTAACCTTTAAAATGACCTCAGAAACTTACTTGTCAAAGGTTACCCCTCCTCTTCCATTCCTCTGTCAAAGTTTGTGGCCATAGCAACTTTTGACTTGCACCTTCAAAGGTAAAGTCTAATTGTGAGTGGCCTCAAAAAACATTTGTAGCAAGACTAGCTATTTCTCAAGCATGAACTACAAAATCTCTGTTTTCAACAAGTCTCTGTGACTAGCTATCATTCCTGAAATTTTAAACATGACAAATCATGTTTGACATTCATTATTTCAAATAATTTTTTTTTCAGCACTTGGTTTCCTGGTGTTTTCCTTCTCTTTTTAAACCTAAACGTGACTCCGACTAGGTAAAACTTATCAAGTAAAAATAGGTAAATATTTTGGGTCATGTTATAACAAAAATCTGAAACAAGTCACTTTGAAGCCAATGAAATTACACACTGGGGTAAGGTCAGTGCATTCCAATGTTACTAAAGCAAGTTGTTTATCCAACCACTACAGAAAATCTGTTGTTATCAGTAAAACTGCTGGCTACAAATCAAAACTATATGAATAATGAATGGAGAAGTCATTTAATTATTAAAGTTGAAAAATGAAAATGTATCTAACATCCCTGCAGTGAATTAGGTCACTCGGTATGCAAGGAGAATTCAAACTGAAACTCAAGTGTTGCTTACAAAGAAGCTTTGTACAGCATCCAAGAACAAGGGAAAAAACCAAACATTTGATTTCAGGGGAAGAGAAATTAAATGATTTTATGTCCAGGCCATGCTGACAAGCAATACTAGGCAGTCTCGCAAAAATACTTCACACTTATTACCTGAAGATGTCAGAGCCCTTTATACTGCTAAAAATATTACAACCCATATGATGTGGTACTTAGAGAGACTGAAAGGCTAAGTGACTTGCTGAAGGTTATGCAACCATTCCATGTGCACACCAACAAAACAGAACCTGTTTCTTCTAATTATTCTTCTCTGACTTGTTCTTTCTTCTGGCATACAGATCTCCAGGCTAACATTTAGAAGGCTGTTCACTTTTTGATACCAATTGATACAGGGTCAGTATTGGTTTTATCTTCAATTAACAGTTAAATCTGCTTTTAAAACACTGCATCAACCCCTGGGAGGCCAAGTTTCTATTCCTATTCCCAGTGCTGTCTTTCTGCAGACATTCTCAGGACGATAACATAGGCCCTTTTGCCTTAGAGTCTTCACGTGTAACAGAAGAAGAATAATATTTGACTCCCACAGTGGTGTGGCATGCTGTGGGAACTGTATCACATAAATAGTTCAAAGGCCACTTGCAATCTGAAGAGGAAGAAAAGTCACAAAGGTTTGGGTCTGTATTCTTCATAAATTAAATACCCGAGAAACTATTAATATTAAATTAAATCACATCCATTTAAAACCATCTGCAAAAGATACGATGTAGAATAGTACCTTGCTGAAATACTGGCCACTGTCTCCATCCAAGCCATGATCTGGCCACCAAAAGTGTTGCCATGATGGTTTGCATGAGGAGGCTGTACAAGCTCAATACTCTGTACATGTGTAAGCTCAGTTGAAACTGCATCTTCATCTTCAAAAGTATCTGAAATATGGCAGCAATGCGTTAACGAATTGTTTCAGCCAGTAACTCTGATAGCCAAGAAGAAAATACTCCCAGTTACTGAAGCATGCAATTTGCTTCAAACACAATGAAAAGAAGAAAAAAAAAAATGAAAGACACAGAAGACCTCTCTGTTCTTTGCAAGGGAAGCAAGAGGCTGGGGATTCGCTCTGTTCTGCCAAAAGATGTAAGAGGTGGGGATGGTGCACCCCACAGTCTATCACAACACAATGAGCCTTCCCAGCCCTCACCATCTCCTTCAAAGAAGCTGTGTCAGAAGCAGTTACTGTGAAAGTTGGCTGGCTGTGAACGCAGGCAGCCAACTGCCTCAGCATGTGCTTATGATCATTCATGGTTGCTATGCATGACCTCTAACAGATGCTGTCAGGGCAATTTATCACTTATTCAAATGCCTTTCATCAACTTTGACCACCACGTATGATGGGCACCTGTGCAAATGTGTCTAATTAAGGTTAAAGTATGACATGATTACTCCATAAGCCGTTAAAAATCTTGTGATTACTAGAGACAATATAGAACACACAAACGAGAGAAATATGGATCTGAATCAGTAGCCACCTTCCATTATCTGATAAGTTCCAAATGGACTTTCAAATGTTTAGCCATACATCCTCACTCTAATCTTTGTTTTTTTTCAGATATATTTTGCAAGAGATTTAGGCATGAGATTATGCCAGTCATTTTAAAAGTGCATATCTGAGCTAGAAGATACTTGACCTGAATTGTACTTTTGACTTTTGCCATAATTAACTAACTTCATGATTACATAAATGTGTGCACACATTTGACTGACTTGCACTTTGGACCTACTTAAGATGTTACATAAGATCCATTCAGAACACAAACTTCACTTTCTGGATATGACTGATACCTGATTAACTACCTGACATCCTTTACACACAATATTTTCTTATCTCTTTTCCCCATTTTGCTTGTTCTGTCTTCATAAGGAGGAGGATTAGTGCTAACAACGACTGGATCCTTCAAGAATTTTTCCAGGCAAGGCAGTAGAAACCAAAATCAGCAATCTCTGATTTGTCTTTCATGGTATTAAGCCATCTTCTATGAGACAAAATAACTTTGCTTGTAGCAAACAAGTCTCTTCAGTTCTACAGTCTTATTAAATTGTTAAAACTAGAATTTATATTTACAATTGGTTTTTGTCTTTCCTCAGCAAAACCACATAACGTCTGTTGTTTACACATGGAGTTACAGCTCAGATTTTCTAAATACCAGCATTTTTTTTTAACTACTATGAGTAATTTATTTTGCAGGAGAATACAGGAACTTTTGAGCTAACTGTCTTCAAGAACAGTGATTATCACCAGAAACAAAGACCAACCTATTTCTTGGCTCGGTTTTTCTAATTTGGTCATGAGGAGTTTAATTTTTTTTTTTTTACCTGTTTTGACCTCCATGTCAGGAAGTTTCTCCTGCTGTTGGGAATGACCTCGTGGCACAAACATAGTTTTTAGTGCTTTCTTGCAAACACACAGCTAGAAGCCTCAGTGGATTTTATCCTTTTATCTATGTTACAACCAGTGCCATAGGATTTTATTACCACATTGCAAAGTTCCGTCTGAACTGTTAAACCTTACACATACAACCTACACAAAGATCTGCATTTTGCATCTATTTAGTGCATGCTTGGCCTTCAATCTTTCATTTTTAAATCTGGAATTTCTGAAAGACAAAGAAATAACAGTCTATTAGAATAACTGTCTTACACACCCTCACAAATCTGGCACATGCTTTTCTACATGATACCACAACCTCAAGGAGCTCTACTCAGATATTTGCTCTGCTTTTTTCTTCCCTTCCAGCTGTTCATGAGTAATTTGTTCCATTTTCAATGCTGACCACAGTAATCACCTTCCTTATTATTCTCCTGCATTAGGTTCTCAAAGACCTGTTCATAGCCCAGCCGTATTCTTCTTCTCTCAATAGCCAGGGCATGCTCCAGGTGGTCTTGTGCAGAGAGCAGCTTTATAGGTTCTAATTCAATCTATGTAAATGGNAAAAAAAAAAAAAAAAAAAAAAAAAAAAAAAAAAAGAATGCTTATAAACATAATGAAGTGCACTTTGCACTTCAAACGGCATCAGCATTTTCTACAACCTTTTGCTATCAACTGTCCAAGATGACAAATTCTTTTAATAAAACAAGTGCAGAGTTGAAGTTCAAGAGATTCTTCATTATCCTTCCAGAATTATTTTTTAAAACTCAATGACAAGGGGTTTTTAGCTTTTAAATACAAATGTCCATAAGAGCACACAGTTTAAAACAAAAGAAGAAAAAAATCTTAATATGAAGGTTTGAGTATTGCATATCAGAAAAATAACCCAGTCACATTGATCAGTGATGTAGTCTATGGGGAAGTGTACCCCAGAACCCAGTCCCACTCACTGCACAAATTGCCCACTCTTTCACAACTCACTCCATACTCACATAGCCTGTTCCATCTGTCTGAGGACCTATTTTCAAAGAAGCACAGGTTTTCTGAGGCAGAGGAGAAACATATGAGCACCCAGCACCTGGTGCAGTTTCAGACTCTGTAACTTTATGCCCAAAATGCTACTTGTGCCCAGAAACACACCTTTCTCTCTTGACAAGATCAGACATTCTTCTCCCTGAAGTGCCAATTTCTATGTATGTCAGTTCAATGACAAACTGAATACAAACCTGTACTGGCTTAAGAAAATTATTACATATAGATAAATATTGCAGAGGTGCCACTGAACAGCCACTTGTGTGATTTGCCTACAAGGAGGTCTAGTCTCAAAAACCTTAAAATAATGCACAATCACTGAAACACAGGAAAACTCAACGTATTGTGTCCTGCAGTTGTTCAGCTGATGTTTCTCAGCCTCTTGAGTCTTCACTCAAACCCTCTTCCAGTTTCCCTGCCTCCCTTCTGACCCTCCTCAAAAGCTTTCTAGCTTCTTCCAGATGCTCCAGCTAAAAGATTAAGATGGTGAATGCATACTGTTGCTCTTTCCACAACCTTAGCAACAGTTGTTCCGAAATGTGGATTTGAAAAAATGTTATTTAATTTCTCCAAGACTTTTATTTGCAATTGAATTCAAACTGAAGTCTCAAACTCTCCTTGGGGCATTCCCGTCTTTAGCCTGATGTTAGTTAATCATCACCAACATGATTATGAAAAAACCTCCCTGGAAATTCGGGCAAAAGGTAAGTGGGTTGATGCCATGGATATGATATCAAACTAATAATAAACAATCCTTACTGTACATTACTTCAGTGCTTTCAGGTTAACCAATTTAGTCATTAACTTCTCAGTGATAAGCTGGGCTTTTGGTTTTGGTAAAACTGTTCCAATCTGTTTCTTCTGCAAACTGTAATACATCATTGCAGAAGAGAAAGCAGAAATTATAGGATATATTAATTGCTCATGGGACGGCTGCTCTCTGCCTGTTTGCAGTGGATGATAAAAAGGCAGATGCACTGTCATAACATGTTCAATGAGATGGGCAAGTCAGATATATGATTCCAGCCACTCATGTTCAACAAAGTAAAATACTGCATCCAAAGGGAGTTTATTAAGAGGATCTGAGGAGTATTTGGTCTTTCTCATATGAAAACTTTAAAAGAACTGTGGCTGTCTGGCACAGCAATGTTCATTGCCATGAAAACTAATCAACATAAATGGCAAAGAATTAATTGAGATTGGAATCTAGCTTAAAAATTATATATTCTTTCTGAATAGTGATGTCTGAATAACCTCCTCAAAGTGGGGAGTGAAGGATAAAGAAACCCCACCCCTAACACCTTTGCAGGTTTCATGATCTATACAGATCAGCTGCTGAGGAGACAGACCGTGCAGACTCGATGGGATCTCTCTTCCAGTGCTTGCCTCTGTCAATATCGCAGCCCTTACAAAGACAGCAGTTCTATTACCAGCAAATGTGCAAGAGAAAAAGGAAACAATAAAAAAAAACCCTAACAACTTCAGAGCAGAGACATGGAAAAAAAATTTCCACATACTCTGGACTTCATGCTGTTTTCCTATCACTGATAGGAATAAACAGGTATGAACATCTTCCTGTATTTCAGAACCAGAAAAGCTGGGTTATTTCACAGAAACTCAGTCCCAGTAGCTTCAAGCATAGAAGAAAACAGAAAGAATACCTTTCCAGCACCAACCGGTTTGGCTACATATGTTGCATATGCCACACTCACAATTTTTTCAACATTTGTCAAAACGTCTTGTACTGTAACCTTGATGCCAACCTGCAAGGAAGGAGGTAGTGGAGAAAGGAGACGAAAAAGGTATATACATCACTGTCAGTTGAGTTGAGACAAAATGGTACAGTGTTTATCAAATTAATCATGTCCAGGCTCTTAAGCATAAAAGAAGGTAAACAAACTGCTTTGCTATCACTGATAGATCTCTGAACACATAAGAACGTCACAATATTTGCTGAGGTCTGAAAAGCTCTTCAACACAACAACTGTGTTTGTCTATTTGGCATCACTTGTAGGGTAAAACAAAACATAGGAAAGACACTTAGATTTAGTTTAATGGATATCTCTTTCCATTTACTTGTGCTCCCTTTGGAGTCCTCATCTGAATATTTCTGAGATCTGTATGAGCAAAAAAGTCTGTATAAAAGTATAAAATACAATGAAACACTTGAAGGTGAAACACTGTATTTGATCCCATCAGAAAGGCCTGATATGCATCAAAGCTTTTGATTTTTTTTCCTGTTTTTAGAACCTTTTGGAGCACATTCTCTGTGAGATGCATCACTCAATATTAATTAGAATTGGATATGGGCACAGAAGAGTACACTGAAGGTTCAGTTGTGATTTCAAGTAAGTGATTGGGCATTTCATTGCATATTTGTTACCATATGAAGAGTAAGAACATGCAAACACCTGAGAGAAATATTTTTGAATCAGAAGTTTCAAAAGTACTTAGAACTTCACCAGTTCAGCAGATCCTAGATCTGATCCAAAGACTGCTTAGAGGTAAATAGCTTTGGACTGGACCAACATCTCCTACCCCATCCTGTCCAGTACACCTGTCAGAGATTTTAAGCCTTCAGGGTCCAGTTTCTATTTTGACATGGATTATTTTACCAGAAACAAGCAATTATAATAGTCATTATGAAACCAGAGTTTCATTAGGCAGTATTATTGTTTAGATATCTGCACAAAGCTCCTTCTGAAACAAATAAGACCAGACCCATGTTGCATTCCTCTACTCCTCTCACTTCTCTTCTGTTATTTAAATATTGTTAGGAATGAGTGATCAGCTCTTACCTCCATGCTGGTTTTGAACGCTCTGTTCACCTTTGCTTTGATGGTGATAATTTGTCCAACCCTGTTAAGAATAATAACATCTTATGGTATGTGATCATGCAGCTTAGTAAGGGTTTGAACCTGCCTCGCTAGGTATTCCTGATAGCAGTGAAGAAAATCCCTTTAATCAGCCCATGTCTTCCATACTGTACTGATAACGCACTGAAAAAGGTTTAGCACTGTTATTCACCCATCAGAACTTCATGCATGCTCAGTAACAATTATAGTAACTCACAAAACTGCATAAGCTTAATACTAGTGTTCCTTCTCATTGGTGATGTCAGTATGACATCAGGTGTGATCCAGGCCCCATATGCCCCAATAAATTTTGGCACACCTTGCTGTGAGTTACACCAAATCACTGAATACAGCTAACTGCAAAACCACACAAGATATCACATATGTGCATTCTCTAGCATACAGATACATGTACATGAGGAAATAATCCCAGGACAAAAAGTGCTCTTTGACGTCTTTGAAGAATGGGTAAAGAGTTTACTTTCTGAGTTTTGGCCAGGACAGGGCTGCAGCATGTCCCTTCTGTCCTAACAGCATACCTCTAAACAACTCTTCTTTCCCATTTACCTGTGTAGAATTATATACCTACACGGAATTATATCTTTTTATGTACATAGAATCAAATTTAAACGAGAAGATACTTTCACTTTCCTTCTGGAATTTCTAAACTACCTGTTATGTGCTGATACCAAGTGCAACACTTGTTTTCAAGCCCCTAATATCCTAATGCAAGGCAATGCTGAAAGGTTAGAAGGAAGCAGTTTCTCCTGAAGTTGTCTTATTGAGCAGAGCGGTAAAAGGACATGACGCGCATGGTGAGAACACTGGGCACGACTTCACGGAATTTAGACTGACTTAAAACTGCTAAATCAGTCCAAGAACAGGCAAAGAGCAGCCAGCTACACCTGTGACTGCAAAATAGACCACCTGAGTACCTACGAAACAAGGCATTCACATCAAAGGATTTGGAACAGTTACGACCTCAGTTTATAAAATAAAAAGGTTTTCTATAATTTATTTCCTAATTTAATTAATAAGGTTTTGATGTTCAAAGGTAAGGCTTTTCTTAAATTTTTTCTCTCAATGCCAGAACTTCAAACAAATTGTTACCAAACACCAGAATGAGGAGTAGGAAACCTGTTCCTTTACAGTATTAGACAAGAACAACCAACTGCACAGAAACTTCCTCTTTCTTGTTCACATTCAAGAACAGAAGTGGAAGCCTTTGAGTAGACAGGAGGGGAAAATTGTTAGAGGAAAGAATTAAGACAATTTGCAGATACACAGCCCTCATTAACTTTTGAAGAACATACTCAGAAGGAGTTTTTCCAAAGAAAACGCACAATCACCAACATAAGTGTTCTAAACTACACAGGTAAGGGAACCACCAGCTCATTTCCAAAAAGGAAAGTCTGTTCAGAACAATAACACAATATTTATGTTCAAGCTTCGAAAAGAAGTTACTGTTATGGTCTCAGAAAAGGCTTTGGAAAGCTTAGAGGCAGAACTCACTCATGTACCCTGAAACACCTCTCAAGACTGCATCTTGTCACAAAACTTCCAAGAGGATTACAGTAACACAGCAGCAGAGCCAATGACAAGTCCAAAGTGAAAAAAGGCAGAATACATTCATTACATGAACTCAATGATTGAGCACGAGACATACTGATAGTGAGTGTGAGGTTTTCCTTAAAAGAGAGAGATCTCAGCGTCTCTATGGATCCTGCAGAGGACGCCATGATCCCTGTCAAGAACATCGCGATGCTAGGTTGCCCATGAGCTCCCAGTGGGGTCTGCAGAGGTCTCTACCTCAGGCTTACTGGCAGAACACGATTCTTCCGCACAAAGATTATTTCATCTTTGCCAGTGACACCTCCCTGGTGACCTCTCTTCCTTTGTGTGGGGACATTGCATAACAGAGGTTGAAAGTCTGGGTCTGTCCACTTTTGAGGAAACTGCAGGGTGGGAACAACAGAACAAAGTTGGATGTGGTCTCACTCAGCCTGGGACACCAGTCCTGCCACGAGGTGGGTTCAGACCTCAGAGAAATTAGGTTCCCTGACTGACCGACACCTCCCCTGGTGCCCCAAGCAGCCTGTGGAGCTGGACTCATATTTCATGGTAGAAAAGTGCCATACTCTGGGGTACACGGCCATATCAGAAAATAAAGATGTCAGAACTGAGATGGTCAGGCAGTGAGATAGGGAAATGCCTTTTCATATACTTTTGGCAGCTGTTTCAAAATGAACTGGTTTACATTGTATGACATAATCTGACTTTGGACAAACTGATTTATTTAAGACAGGAGAGCTGATCAGCTTGGGCATTTAAATAGATACCTAAAGGCAGAAGTCACAGAAAACCACACTTTCAATTGTAACTGGCAGGAAGCTTTTGAAATATATCGAAACGAGCTGAAAATTATTCACATATGGAGCACTAACAAAATTTAAATAAATGTGATTTTAAATCAGACGCTCTTACTACCACTGAACTGTTGTGTATTAAAAGACGAGGAAGAGGGATTTATTTGTTATTATGGCATAAAACTGAGTTTTGCAATATATAGATTTGTGGAAATCCCTGTTTCCATGTCAACTAAAAAGAAATATGCACAGAAGAGTTAATACTTTCAGAACATTTGGTAATTTTAGTTACGTAAATGAAACCTTGCAGTAAGTAACATCTTATACAACATCTTTTTAATTTAGTGGAGTGACATACAAGAGCTCTCTTATTTATGCAAGATGTTGGTATAATAAAGAAGGTCTGGCAAAATCTCAGAAATTACACAGTAAGCTACAAACAGGATGTTAGGGATGACCTGAGGCTGAAAAATAATTACTGAAACAACTTCACAGTTACTAGGCTTGTACCCTAAACTCCTGTTAAAAATTAAACATTGGCACCACAAGTAGAAGGAGAACTAGAGACATATGTGGAAACAAATTTGGAAGGAAAAGTATTTTCACTATATTACAGAAGCTCTGTTCTGCTCTCAGAAACAAGAGAGAAAATTGCTCTGAAGCTACTGAGGTCTGAAATATTATGCCTGAAATAAAAACATTACCCCGACTCCATTTGTAGGGCTCCTTGATTTCACAGACAGTATTTTTCCCTAAGAACAAAACTAAAAATGCAGAACAACTACAGTCAGGACAAACACTTTAAAACTAATGTTGTAAAACAGACCAAGAAGTTCTCTTGAGTTCTAGATTCAGTATGACCATGTCAGCTTCTTTGTTAGTGGTTCTAGTTCTCATCCTAGTGGCCACTACTCTAAAAATCTGCTGTTCAGAAGTGTGAGTGGATGCTTATTTTACACTTGCATACCACAGCTGACATCAGCTGTACAGCTGACAGCCAGTGACACTTGGTTCACAGCCACAACAACTGCACGTGCATTGGTCTATGCAGCCAGGTGCATCCCATCTAAGGACTCATTAATTTCCAGATTGCAAGGTGTAAAAACACAGAAAAACTACAAAGTAATGGCTTTAAGTTTCTGTAAAGGTATTGTTTAGGAATAAATGTGCTATTTCCTCCTTCAGTGTCTTTTTTCCTTGGACAATCATGAAAAACTGTTAAAAGAAAAATTAACTCCTGTATTATCTTGTAGACTCACTCAACATTCAGTAATCACAAATGCAAAACATTTGTTTTGTTACATCCACCCATTTTTTTAAACAGCTGAAAGAAACGGTAACAAACTGAAAGAGCACTATGAACAATTAAAAAAATCATACAATAACTGTTATAGGTATGCATTCCTTATTTAATAGAGATAAGTAATGGCATGCAGCATTCACTTTAACTAGAACCAGAGATCACTGGGCCACCAGTTTCTCACCTGGCATCTAGGCCGCCAAGTCAAAGTAACTACAGTTTATTTTTGACCTGTGAAATTGATCTGTTTTCTAGGTGTGTCAGGCTATCAGAGATAGAAAAGACCAATTCTGAGACTTAACTCTGTGACACTGTGAGTTCATTCCCTGCTATCTCAGATCTTATAATGCCTCCCTTTATCTCTACCAAATAAGGAACTCTAGAATGAAAACATTTGACTGTTGTTAGTTGGTTTTGTACCTGGCAGCCTCTTCAAACTGTATGTCATCCATAGACGCTGTCACGCAAGACACACCAGCATGTTTCTCAGCTTCAAAAGAGACACATGGACACACAATTACCACATTGCATTTGCAGCAAGCTATTCACCTATATACTTGTGAATGAGAGAGATGAAACACAGTAGATTCCGCTTGTTCCTTCAACCACTCCAATGCAAGTCTGCAGTGGACCCCTTAGAAAAAAAAGATGACTAAGGTTAAAGTTAATATTTACCATGAAATAAGGGTAACATCAGGAGACGAGATTAGATGATGACAATGATTCTGCTCAGTTTGAAAAGCTCTACCCAATGCCTTTCTCTAAAACCGAACATTCTGCTAAGAGGGTTACAAGCATGTTGCAGGACAAAGAGAGTCACAGATCTTTAACAAGAAATCTCAGCAATCTCCCTCAGAAGAGGATGTTGTGAATATTGGCTATGTTAAACCAGTGTGAAATTTTAATGTATGTACTAAGAGAGAGGAGCAAGACCTACTGGCTTATTAACATGCTCACAGCAGTGGAAAGCAGGTAAGTACATGACTTCAGTGCAGTACCAAAACTGCAGGAATTCAACAAAATAAACCCCAAGATTTAAAAATTCAAACCCAAGTATTTACTTATTGTAAAATATTTTTTACCAAAATTTGAACTGTGTTCTTCATCTCCCTGGGATGCATTTGGTTATGAAAAATTATGCACGCTAGTTGTAGTAATTATGAAGATTAATCTGGAAAAGGTAAACAGCTTCTTTACTGTTAATTTTAATAGCCCAATAGTTATCTTTTTACAGCAACTTACTGTGATTTATTATTTATTTGACCATAGCACCTAGAGTCAGAGACTAAATCTCCACCACACTAAGAGCTGTATAAACACAGGGAACCCCTGTTCCAAAAAGCTTCCTGAGAGACAGAGGCAAAAGAATGGACAAGCAGGAAACCTAGAATATAGCACTGCCCAACAGATGAGAGTTCTCACACCCAAGTAACCCAATATTTTCAGTGAGCATCACAAGAAAAAGCTTGGAGAAATGTGAGAGAGGATGATGCACAAGCTGTATCAGTACCTAAACCACAGAATCATTTTGTTCGGAAAAGACCTTTAAGATCATCAAGTCCAACTGTTAACCTGCCACTGTCAAGTCCATCTCTAAACCATGTCTCTAAGAACCTCATCTAAATGGCTTTTAAATGCCTCCAGGGATGGTGACTCCACCACTTCCCTGGGCAGCCTGTTCCAATGCCTCACAACCCTTTCCAGGAAGAATTTTTTCCTAATATCCAACCTAAACCTTCCCTGGCATAACCTGAGGCCGTTTCCTCTTGTCCTATCACTTGTTACTCGGGAGAGGAGATGACAACCTCCATGCTACAACCTCCTTTCAGGCAGTTGCAGACAGCGATCAGGTCTCCCCTCAGCCTCCTTTTCTCCAGGCTGAACAGCCCCAGTTCCCTCAGCTGCTCCTCATCAGACTTGTGCT